>PVKA01025678.1:0-32682 GCA_004027165.1 Ctenomys sociabilis
CCGTTTCTAGAGCATCAGACTGCAAATGGAGTTCTGTGGTAAGGCCTTTTAAAAAGGGAAAGTATCAAGCAATTATGTGACAAGTTGGCTAGAAAGCAAAACAGTCCAAGGATGGAGGTATTTGTTGATGATTACACCATAAAGTCAGAACGGAGCGCTTCCTAAAAGTAGAGAACTACAGCCAATTTATGCTACAAAAGTTGGAAAATCATTATGAGAATTTTGAAAACCCCTATGGAACTCAAGAAACAAATACATTTAGTTCCAAAAAGGACTATAAACAAACTCAGCAATGAGTAGTAGCTATGTGTTCCCAAAAGTGAGGAAGACATTGCCCATCATGACAGATGAGAAAAATGGACACACACCAGATGTAATTAATTGCTTAAGGTTATGTGGCCATGAGTAGCTGGTTGAAAGCTCAAGCCAGAGCTTCCTGGTTCTGTGGCCAGCATCATATGCCACCTTTATCTAGCCATTTTTTTCCTGACTTTTTTTTTAAGTATAGTACAATGTTTACATTACTTGTGAGGATCTGGTACATATATATTATATATCTTTTCATCCTCTTTCCTTTCCAGCTGAAAGAGAGGAATCTGTCACTTCCTCTGGCTCTGATCAGCTAGCAGAAGGAGGCACACTTCCAGCTAGGATGAACGTGATTTTTTTTTTTTAAGCCTGGCCTCAGAAGGCAAATTTTCCATTCCTCTCAGGCTAAAGAAGCTTTCTCCAGGAGTTAGAGCTGGGCTGCAGCACCTCTCTGTCTACTAGCTGCATCTGTACTCATGTCACTGAGGTCATGTGGCCAAGAACATGTTTCAGAACTTGCTAATGACTGCTGAGATACACTCAGTGCATGTGCTCACTCAGGATGTAAAGATGCAGAAGAAAGCAGGGCTCAGAATCCAGGGGACAAAGTAACCACATAGATGAATCAACCTCAAGTAGGGCAAACAGTGCTGTGACAAAGACCCCACTGCCCCACCCAGGAAGGAAGGGCTTCTCTGGCAGAGGGGTGCTTTGGTGAGGCTGGGAAGGGAGGTGGCGCTTCCATTGGTGAGCACAGCACATGCAAAGCAGCAAAGTGAGGGCCATGGGGGCCCCTTTATAGGAGGGTAGCCGAGGGCTGTGTGTGGTAGGGAGAAGGTTGGGGACTGAGGGGCAAGTAGCTGGCCCAGGCCACACTGGTAGGCCATACATGCTAAGTTAAGGGTCTGGCTGGGAGGATGGACTTGGTTCTTGGGTGTCACGAGTTGGGAGAGCTGAGCATAAGTGTGGGAATGATGAGGTGTGAGTAGGAATGTGGAGCCTCACTGAAGAGTGTGGGTTTCACGCAGTGAAAGGGGTTAGGACAAGCAGGCTGGATTCACCTGTCAACAGGGATCTAGGGTTTGGCCTGGGCACAAGGACACAGCCTTGAATAGCTGGGTTGAGTGGACTTCACCCCAGAGGAACAGCTTCTGGCAGAAGCTGGCGTGGGACAGGCAGCAGCTTGCAGTCACTTCCGGAGGCAGCGGCTCTGTGACCACCTTACATTCTCGGGTTAAGGCATCCGTTCAGCAAGAAACAATTGGGCAGTGGGTGACGGACCAGGATGTGCTCAAAGGGAAGTCCTTAAATAAATGTCCAGAATTCCAGTAGGGTTCTCTTCTTCTGGGGTTTAGCTGTTCTCTGGTTCTCATCTCTTGGTCTGAACACCACAGCAAGTGCTGGCAGTCGGCACCCACGTTTATGGGCTTTGATACATCAGTATGCGAGGGGTAGCTGCACAGCCAGCAGTAATTCCCTGCACAAAGGACCCAGTGAGCCCTGTCCAGGCCTTCCCACAGCACACCCTCCCCACCCCTTTCTCCATCCACTGCTCTGGATTCTGTCACTGGGGCCCAGTTCTTTGTCGAGATCTGAGTGGACTTGGCATCTGTGTAGCCCTGGGATTAGGGTTTGGTTGGGGGCTGGGCAGTCCACCCTTTCTGAGAGGGTGGTTGGTCCAGCAGCCTTGTGGGGAAGCTGGGAGTGCCCCACAGAGGCCAGGCCATGATTCTGCTGTACCTGTGACCTGCTGAAATCTTGGAGTGGGACACTGGAAGGTGTCCAAGAACTCAGGAGCCATCCCTACCAGTATTGAGTTAGAATCTTTTGTCACTTGGAGAGAGATGTAGAGAAACCGCTTTCCTGCATCTCTGGATTCTTTCCTAATCTACTAGGGCTAATGGACTCAGAAAGCAGAAGTGAGCAAACCAATTTGCTCGCTATTCCAAAGTGCCTTTTAGAAGTATTTTGGATCCCAGCAGAAGCTGAGACCTGGTGGCAGAAGCGGAGCCTCTCTCTGGTCATCAGGCTGCCAGCTGTAGGCCAAGCCTCTTGGAGCCAGACTGATAGCACCCCTGTGACCCAAGACTTGGCCAGGATGTCCCCAGGACCTTGAAAGCCAGCCAGGCAGATTGTGTGAGTGTTCTGGCTGTCAGTCAGCGGATGCCTCAACACCTGCACTTACCCGGCCCCCCAGAGGCTCGGCAGACTCAGGTCTGTTTCCTTACTGTGTCCCATGATGCAGGCCAGTCTATGTGGGATGGTTATGCTCATAGATGGATACTTCCTGGGGTCTCCCAGTAATTAAATGCTGTGACTCTCAACCCGTCATTCCTTTGTAGCTGACTCCCAGACCCACAGATGCTGCTTGGGCCAGCGAACTTCATTTAACAAGCCCAGCAAATGAGGGAGTGATAGCTCCCATCAAGTCACTGTTTCTCTCTGGGCACTGAACAGGGATGACTCTGGCTCCTCAGAAGCTCCATTCTCCCTTGCAGTGCACCTTGGGTGCCTCTAGGCACATTCATTACCTCCTTCCCATCTACATACTCAGATTATTCCTAATATAAGGCAAAAATGATTTGGGGAAACTTCTGGCCACCACTTTGAGGTTTCCCCACGAGTGTCTGTCCCATCCCACTTATAGGAGGATTTGTGAACAGAAAGCCGTAAGCCTTGTTCTTGGCAAGCCCCACCCCCACTGCTATGGGACCTTGGCCAAATTCACAGTCCCTCCCACCCCATCCTGTCCTCTCCCTAGTGAAATGATGCCTGCTTCTCTATATAAAGGAGACACTTGTGAGAGTGCCCAGCCTTGGGCCAGTACACAGCTATTGGCAGCTGCTAAATCTGTATTGTCAGTGGGTTTTAATACTGGGTGTGTCCTGTCTTATCTCCTAACCTTGCTTCCCCATGCCTTAGACCTTGGAATGGAGCCTTGAACTTAGTCTTTTTTATCTCTCTCTCTCTTGCCTCCATTTCTTCACTCCACACAGAGATGGTGGTGAGGTAAGGCCAGTCCAGAGTGTCTGCACCCTGGATCCTGGCACTGTGCACAGCTCACCTGTCCAGAAGCACCTCCTGGGAAGAGTCTTGGTCAGTGAGGTTTGTCTTCAGGGAGAATGTTCGCCAGGATCCAGGGAGTTTAGTGTTTCTTGAGGTTACAGAGTCAGAGGAAAACCCTTTGAGAAGATCCCAGAGCAGTAGGTAGACAGAGAATGTTTAGAAACAATTATTTCTAGACTTCTCAAAAAATATCAGTCAAATAGTGCCTACAAAAGCAAGCTTTTGATGGCTTTTTAAAAAATTACCCTTTTTTGTCCCAAATAATAGAAGAATGGTAATAGGTAACAGGGGCTCCTAGCTCACATTGAGCTTCGTATTGAGCTGAGGAAAATGATGATATCCAGGTGCAGATGTGCTGGGCCAGTTGGTAGATGGGCCAGGAGTGAAAGTCTGGAAAGTGGGGAGAGTGCCACCTAGGAGAAGCACTCTCCCAAGGAGCTTCCTTGGCACATGCTGGCATCTACTGCATCTCCAGGGCCTGCTCAGAGCTCTGTGGGCAGTTGCATCAAGACCAGGCCCCTGCCCTCATGGCTGCAATTTCTAAGGCATCCCATGAAAATCTCCAAAGTTAGAAACACTTTCACTTCAAGTCTGTCTGTGTGTACAAGATATTGTTTTAGCAGACAGTGAATCTCCTTAACTGCCTCAGGGCCATGGGCTGGTTGGGCAATGTGGCTGTGAGAACTTTCCAGAAGTATCCTAGTTGGGATATAGGACGGGCAGAGTTCAAATGTGTCTGTGAACAGATCTCAGGTATCTGCCCATCTCTTCTATAGCAGGAAAGGAGCTCTGTCATCAGGCTGGCAGGTGCTTGCTACCCTGGCACCTTATGCCAGGAGTGCCACCCTACCCCTGCGTCCAGCCACACACCCAGCACAGTGTTGAGTAAATCTGCTGATGAATGGCTTTTGAAATGGAAGGGTGTGGTATTCTGCAGAGAATGTGGGAGGAGAAGATAGACATACAAAGAAAGAAGTCTACAAGAACCATGTAGACTTGAGTGATTTCTGTGCTGCTCTTTGAAGCTCCTCTCCTCAGAGCACTGAGGATGATAAGAGACTATGAATCTTAGAGAACCAAGCTCAGTGCCCCCAAGTGTCAGTACACCTGAACATTCTCTGTTCTGGGGAAATAATTAAATGCTATGACTCAGCCCCAGTCATTCTTTGTAGCTGACTCCAGACCCAAGATGCTGCTTAGGCCAGAGGACTTCATTTAACAAGCTCAGCAAGTGAGGGAGTCACTAGGGAGTGATAGCTCCCATCAAGTCACTGTTTCTCTCCACACTGAAGGGGGATGAGTCTGCCTCCTCAGAGGTTCCATTCCCCCTTACAGTGCACCCTCGGTGCCTCTAGGCACATTCATTACCTCCTTCCCTCATTCCCATCTTTCCCATGGGGAAATAATTAAATGCTGTGACTCTTAGCCCCAGTCATTCCTTTGTAGGAGTTTAGGAGCTTGCTGATCCCATGATCTCTTCCTTGTGGGCTACTTCAGGCTTCTACTGTGTGTAGAAAATTGTACCTTGGCTGTGTCCTGGGGGATTGGGAGGCCCTAACCTGCCAGAACCATGATGTTCCTTCTCTCCCTTCTGTACAGGCGTCATTTGATGTGTCGGTGGAGGCCTGGAGCTGCCCCAGCAAACACACTGAGCATACATTCACCCTGAGACCTGTGGGATTCCGAGACAGCCTGCGGGTGGTGGTCACCTACAACTGCACATGTGGCTGCAGCACCGGGCTAGAGCCTGACAGCACCAGGTGCAGTGGGAATGGAACCTACATCTGTGGCCTGTGTGAGTGCAACCCTAACTACCTGGGCACCAAGTGCGAGTGCCAGGAGGGGGAGAACCAGCGTGTGTACCAGAACCTGTGCCGCGAGGCGGAGGGCAAGCCGCTGTGCAGTGGGCGTGGCGAGTGCAGCTGCAACCAATGCTCGTGTTTCGAGAGCGAGTTTGGGAAGATCTACGGGCCTTTCTGTGAGTGTGACAACTTCTCCTGCGCCAGGAACAAGGGTATCCTCTGCTCAGGTAGGCGTCTGCAGCCAGGCCTTTGCCTGGAGCCAGCCCTGGGCCCGTGCGCTGTTAGGTCCTCCCTGTCCTCAACCTTGCCTTCTCTTCAGTGATGGTGGAAATGGTCGGACCACAGTTGCCTTGGGCAAAGTCCTTGGACATGCCTTGCCCCCTGTGGGCACAGGGATGGGGACAAGCACAGTAACAAATGCAGAAGGCACTGCCTGCAGTCAGACTTCACCAGAGGGCATCACCCAGCTGACCTCCCAGTTAGTGCAGAATTGATGTCCAGCCTGCCTCTCAGTGCCTTCTGGACAGGGAGATAGATCACAGTCTGGTGATGGGTGTCCTTTTACCACACACTGTATTCATTCCTTATTGCTGCACTATCACCACAAATATAGTGACTTAAAATAACCCAAATGCATTCTGTTCCAGTTCTACAGGTCAGAAGACTATACTGGATTTTTGGCTAAATTTGAGTTTTCAGCAGGGTTCATTCCTTCTAGAACCTCTATCTTGCTTCTTTCCCAGCTATGAGAGGCTGCCTCCACTCTTGGATTTGTACTTCTTCCTCTGCTTGCAAAGTTAGCCATGTAGCATCCTTGGGTATTTTCCTGAGTGTCACTTTCACTTCTGTTACCACATTCTTCTCTGAGGCCACTTCTCTTGCATAGTCGCTTGTGGTTCTGCAGGGCACACAGGATGACCCAGGAAAGCCTCACCATCTCAATCTCCTTAATTTCATCCCATCCACAAAGCCCCTGTTCCCATGTATGGTAACAGTCACAGGCACCAGGAATGTAGCTGTGGACATCTGTAGTGGTCTTCATCTGGCCTGCCACAGTCCTGGTTTGAGAAGTTCTTTCTTGTGTCTAACAGGCACTTGTGCCTCAGTAACTTCTTCACTCCCACTCCACATGAGTAATCTGACAGACCTCTGAAATCTTCTGTGCACTTCTCCACCCTCTTTTCTTATTTGGGCTAGGACCCTCATCTCTTCCTTCTCTGGGGTCCTATCACTTGTCAGTCCAGATGAGGGTACCTCAAGGAGTGTTCAGCAGAGCACTTTCTAAGCTCTGGACACTTGCCTGCCATTGGTGTCCTAATAGTATCCTCACAATTTCCTGCTCAACAACCACATTACACTCTTTAGTTTGTTTTTATTTTTGCTGCTGAGGCATTGTTACTATGTTGAATGAACTAGCCAAGCTAAGCTGTGCTTTTGCAGTATGACCTGATTTCTTGTATCTGATGTAGGACTTCACGCTGGTTCCTGTTAAAGTCACAGGTTGGTATTATCATTGTGGAGGGCATTGAGAGAAGTTACTTTAAAATCAAGTCCTAGGAGCTGGCCAAATAGCTCAGCAGATTAAAGCACCTGCTTAGGCAGACACAGGGGCCGTTGGTTCGATGCCCTACCAGCCATGCCAGCCCCGCCTGCCGTGCCAGCCCTGCCTGAGACTATGATTGAGACTGGGCAAGGTGGCGCGCACCTATAATCCCAGCTCTTTGGGAGGCTGAACACAGGCAGATCACTATGAGTCTAATCTGTATAGTGAGACCCCGTCGACCCTTACTAAAAAGTGCAAAAAAAAAATCAAGTCCTAAAAGGGCCATTCTGTCCAACTCCATAACTGCAAAAGATAGCAAAAACTACTGGAGACAGGACTGACATTTTGTCTACAGTCTCTACAATTCTGTATATGAGACTGCTCTTGCTGGTGGGAATGGCTGATTTGAAAGGAACTCAGGGTTCCTCTGTGCAGAAGAAGCATGTTGCAAGGTGTGTGTGAAGCAGAGCAGGTAAACAGTGCATCATCCTGGGAGGAGCAGAAGAAATGCATGCAGAAGGCAGGCCAGGCAGGGGTACCCCAGGAGGATTCCTAGCAGACCTCACCAGGGGATGAGGAAGAGGAGGACGGTCATGGGCGCAGAGGGGCTGAAATGCTCAGTGTTGGAACTGCCCTGGAAAATGGGGACCATGTGAATGTCATAGGAGAAGAGAGGTTAGGACTTGAGGTGACAGATGCTACAGCAGAGATTGACCCTCTCAGGGTAACAATGAGTTGGTGTTAGCTAGATGGTTCTGTGAGAGCAGAACAGTGGTGTCAAGAGCAGGCAGACCTTATCCTAAATCCCCTGTGTGCTGGTATGCAGCTTTGGACATGGAGCTGTGTGAAATCAGAGACAGCATAGAAAGAAAGTCTACCTGGCTCAAAAGGAGGTCTCTGCTTTTACTGGTTCCCAGCTGAGTCAGTGCCACACACTCAGAGAGCCACAGACAGGCTGGGCTTAACCTAAAGATCACCTAAGTATGGTGTCCATTCACCTTAGCAGCTGCAGTCAAAGTTCACAAAGACTGGCTAGGTGAGTAATGGACCTTCAGCAGTGCTTTTCTTTAAAAGAACTATGAGCGAATATCCCAGAGCCTCTCCTTCTCCAAAGAGAGCCAGAAATGGCCCTCTGAATGTCTTCACCCCAGGAGGTCCCTTGTATCTACATTTTCTGGGAGTAAAGTTGCCATTGCAAATCCTGTCTCCAAATCCAAGTCAACACCACTTATTGCTGTGTTGCTTTCAGAGCCGAAGGTGTAGACAGGTGCAGGGCTGACAGAGGGCACAGTGCTGGTGTGGGGTGATCGGTAGCTGAGGCATTAGTATTGCTCCACAGGGACCACTCGCCCCTGTAGAACAGGAATGATCCGAGGCCAAGTGAACATGCTGTCTTTGTTCAGCCTCCAGGACTCATGGCTCTTGTGAGTAAAGCTTGCTTTGCTGAATTCTACCTAGCCCTGTGTCTGAAAGCCCTGGATGGTCTTTCTCTGTTGCTCTCCTCTACCTGCTTAACACTGTGGTATCCAGAGACTGTCACAGTAATAGGGTAGAGAAGCCAGAGGACTGAGGTTTAGCTCCATAACTTCCTGGGACTGCTGGGATGGAATGTCTCTGCCCATTGGAAAAGCTATCCACATTCATTAAAGAAAACCAAAGATCTGGGGAAGTTGGTGGATGGGCAGCCAGCCAGCCTGTGCTGTCTGCCTATGCTGCTCTCTTTTGGTCAGCAGATTAATGTGGACCAGCTCTCTGGCAAATCCAAGACCTCTTCCGCCCTCACTGTTTCACTTGCATGCCCTCCAACACCATGCATGTAAGAGAGCAGCTTACCCAGAGAGCTAGAGGATCACTGCTAGGTCTAGAACATTCTGATGAAAGAAATTGCTTAAATTACCCATAATTGCATTACTTATACTTTAAGAAGTTAGTTTTTTTTCTTTCTGAACTTTTTAAAAAATTAACATGAGTGTGTGTGTGTGTGTGTGTGTGTGTGTGTGTCTGCATACACTTTTGAATCTTGCTTTTTTTTCCTATAATAGTATATCCAGGGAAGCACTTATAGTTGAATTGCTTTAGTGAACTTCTGATGAGACACTTTGGCTCTCTTTCCTTTGCAACCCCCCTCTGGCCTCTCCCACCTCTTCCCTTAGCAAGTCACAACCAGTGGAAATATAAAGCTATCCAAATCTTCCCGCAGAAAATCGTTTCTAGAATGAGATCATTGTTGTGTTTGTTAATTTAAGAACTCAGAGCTGAGCCTGGCTCCAGGCAGGACTCGATGGCACACATTCCTACAGCAGCCTGGCAGCACCTATACTTCTTTGTCTCTCAAACCCTGGCTCCTGCTGAAGACAGCTGTGAGTAGTGGGGGAGGAATTCTAGTCCAAGTTACCAGCACCCAGGCTCATCATGGAGCTCCCATTGCTGGTCTGCATGCATCAGTTTCTAGGTTGCTCCTGGACTGCTGTCCCATTTGAGGTTTTCAAGGGACAGAAGCCTATTTCCCAACCACCCCTCTGCTGCTGAAGATGCTGACTCAGCCCAGGGGCCACTGCCCGTGCACTCCCTCAGCCCTGCTGGCTCCTGCTGTGTAAGGGGATTGTCTGGTTGTGGTGTCTTCAGACTAAGGCTGCAAAGCACTCTTAAGAGGCAGCTGAGGCAGAGGACACCTCAGAGCCGCAACTTCTGTCTTTTCTTTCCCTCCATGAGGAACTTGGCCCTATCCCTTATCAATATCTAGACCTGGGGAAAATACAAGACATCACAGCTTCTCTGCCTTAAAAATGAGTAAGAAAGTAAATTGGGCTCAGGTCTGGAAGCAATTGAACAGTTCTGTTGCTGCTTTTGTGACAGACACATGGTTGTTGTGAAAGTGTGTGTGTTCCTGGCTCGAGGGTCTCCTGCTGGTTTCTGGAAGCAGCCTGATGTAGACCATGGCTTTCTCCATGACTTTGCATGTGGGTAAGTGGCTGGGGGGTTTCTTAGGGCCATCGTAAAGGTTTCTGTTCTCTCCTGCCATGTAAAGTGGTAACCCTGTAGAAAGAAGCAGGACACAGTCTGCTCAGTTATTTTTAGTGTCATGAAAATTTCTTTTCAAACATTGTCTTTTTCTGTTGGTTTCTGTGCCCACACAGTGTCTCTCCCAGGATTTGAGTCACTGTCTTGTGGTAGTGAACTGTTGAGATCAGTCTTAGCCTGGGGGCTCACAGCATATATGAAATGGCTACTGGAGCACATTGAAACATTTGCTAATTTTCAGCCTACCTTTGAGTTTCATTTAATATAAGGAATTTTAAATCAAATGAGGTATAAAATTTTGATCCAACCCTTTTGGTCTCAACTATGACATCACAAAAATATATCCAAGTAGGCTTGTATCTCTAGATAGACAGATAGATGGACAGACTATCTCTATTATGCAGGTGACATCTAGATTCAAGGGACTTCATAGTTGCCTCCCAAACATAAGAAAATAGTGTGACACTAATGACCTCCTTCCTGGTCAGCAGAAGCCACATCCCAGTACAGGTTTTGGTTGAAACTCAGCAGTTAAGCGTGCGCTTGAGACTAAGGCCTCCTTCCATGGAAACATTATGCAGATGCAGTTCAAAGTACCTCTTGATTTACAGGGAGTAAGGAAGACTTCAGTGGCAGATCACTTTCTACCAAGAAGGGAAGCAGGTAGCATGAGACACTGTTCAGCTGGAGAGACGTATGGGGGCAGTTAGACCACTCTTTACAGATGCCTTCCCACGGGCCAGCGTGGCTGCACTGTCTTTTCTCCCTGGGGTCACTACCAGAGTCTTTAGTGGCATCTTTGTGCAGTGGAGAGACAGCGGCTTTGAAGGCAGCCACACTTGGACTCTACTCTCTCTGCCCTTCTCCCTCTGTGACCTTGTGTCTTCATCTGATCTCACTGAGCCCCATTTTTCTTCTCTGTCAAATGAGAAAAGGTCTACCCCAGAGAGTTTTTATAAGGATCAAATAGGGCAATGTGTATGAGGCTTCTTGCCTGGTTCTTTGTCACCTATGGCACTTAATACATTTTACACCCTGGCCTTCTCCAAGCTGGAAGAATTTTTTCTTCCATGGAAGTGAGCATTAGAAATATCCAGAACATCAAAACAGGTTGCTTTCAGAAAGTTCTCACAAGCATTGTGTGGTCAAAAATTTTCTAAAGATTCCATCTGTTTCTGGCTATTGTTCGATTCATGAAGGGCAAAATGGCACCAACATGTAGGATTTGATCCCATAGATAAACAGTGCAGTTTTGAGTTGAGACAGATCAACCATGTTAGCTAGAGTACCCATGCTAAGGTCAGGTAGCCTCTTGTGGCCTGTGCTTGGTGAGATCTTTGCAAAACCAGAGCTCAATGGTATCTGATCTTAGACAGTGCAGCTAAGAATATACAGCAGTGACCTTGCCTGTGGGACCATTGTTTGTTAGGCAGGTTGCTGTGTTCATCTTATTCAATAAGAATTCACTGCATATTATTCCTAATATGCCAAGTGTTTCACTGTGTTCCAGGGCTGGCAGCACCGAATTTCTAAATTCCTGTTGCCTGTGGAATTTTCCACTGCTTCTAGGAAACTTTCTGAGGTGCGAAATGGGCATACAACTCAATTTTAATCTCCAGATTTAACCATCCCATCCTGAAAGACAACAATAACAACAACAACAAAAAAAAGTTTTAGGAAATATTTCAAACTTGGGCTTAGCTTTGGTATTGAAGTTTTCTCACTGCTCAGGTCCTGCTTCCAGAAATTTCTTAGTTGTTGGAGAAGGGAACAATCTAAGTGTTGATTCTTCCTTCACTGTTTAGAGAGGGGACTACACAAACAGGAGAATTTGTGGTGGGGATTGTGTGTGCCTGTAACTTCAGCCTGAGTCATCTTGAGGTCATGGAGTTTAGCTTGTAAAGGATACACTAAAATGTAAAAAGCAAAGGAAAATCCTAGGAAGACCACAAGAATGCTAGAGATAAGTTCCTGGCAATGTAGACTTCAGTGATAATAGCTTCTTGATGTTAAAGGACAACATGTTAAAACATTTTCCACTCTGCACATAAAACTATGAGAGACCTCTGGTGGCTAAAACATTAAATCTTACTGTTCCTTTTGTCCTGTGCCTGTCTCGGGAGTTGAAGCAGCACTTTCAGTTTGGTGTGGATATTGAACGCTCCAGCACAGTTGATTATTAACCTCTACTGCCCAGTGCCTCTAGTGGAATGGACTGAGGGGGGAGCCCTGTTGTCCTTGGGGTTAGAGTTCCTGCCTCTCAGACAGTGACCATAGCGCTCCACCTCGGTCCCAGTGCTTGATGGGTCTGGGCCAATCTGCCGAAAGTTCTTCCCCTTCCTAAGAGCTCTTACTATTACTCTCCATCCCCGTCTGACCACCCTCACCTCCAGTTCATCAAGCACATCCACGCTCCCTAGGTGGGCATGTTATTTGATATCACAGAGTTGGCCTTTGGCAATATAGGAGATGTTAATGATCATGCAAGCAGAACCTATTCTAATGTGCTTTTTACTATATGGAGCTTGTTCCCCTCAAACAGGATAGTTAGTGTGTTGCACTCATGTGAACAAATACTAAACAGGACTATTCAGTGTCACGTGCCTTGCTGGACAGTGCCAGTCACATACAGTGGGCCAACTATGTATTTCATTTCATTTTTCTTTTTTTTGTATTTTTTAGGGAAGGGTCTACAGGGTGTTCAGGGTCTCATTACATAGATCTGACTCATAGTGATCCTCCTGTTTTCAGCCTCCCAAGAGCTGGGATTACAGGCATGCACCACCACACCCAGTCTCAATTGCCATCTCATCGCACCCCAGGGGTGGGGCCAGCACAGAGCTCAGGGACCAAACCCCTGGCCCCTGCACCTGCTTGCAGGCACTTTAATCTGCTGAGCTGTTTGGCCAGCCTTATTTTTCCTATGTGTTGGGAAAACTGAGGCCCGGCTCCTGGATTAAAGTTTCTTGTGAGTATCTTTTCCCACCTCAGAACCGCTCTTGCAATGTTGCCTAGCCTGGCCTTGAGCTCCTGGGCTCAGGCAGTCCTCAGCCTCCCAAGGCCAAGTAGCTGGGACTACAAGCATAGACCTGATGTCCTTGATTATAGGCTTGGAACAGAAGAATTTCTCACTGCCTGTTTCAAATAAATAGCCTGTTTCTACTTAGGCTTACTTATTTTGATTAACTTGACACCTTCCCAAACCTCTGAATTACCAGTTCCGCCCCTAATGCCACCAGCCTAGCAGTTGGGCCACATTTTCCAAGTCTTATCTCATTAATCTTTCTATTAAAGTTTTGGACACATTTTGTCAGTTTTCCTAAGCAGGTTTTCTCTGAGTTACGTAGGATCTGCCAGATGCAACAGACCAGGGCTGAAGGACTCATACAAGCCAAAAGACATTGACTGAGACCCTTTGTTATGTGACCATTGTTGATAAAAGCACAAAATACTCAGTGGGCATCTAGTTATTTTGGTACACAGAGCCCACTTTCCTTAAATGAACCTTTATTTGCCTAGACAAATGGTAAAATGCTCTAGCCACAAACAAGCTCATTGCTTTGCCCTGTAGGGAGATGGATGTGTTGTTGGTCTGTGTGGGGCGGCTGTGACATGGCAGGATGGCATACTGGCCAAAGCCTTGACCCAAAAGTGCCTCTCCCTGACTCCAGGAGACAGCTGCCTCCCTGCCGTCTCTTGGCTCAGCTGGGCTCCTCAGAGCACCCGACACGTGACATTCCACACCCATGGGCAGTGCTGCGCAGTCTCGGTGGCCAGCTCGGGGTGGAACTGGGCAACTGCTCACCAGCTACAACATGACAGTTTTCCAGTTTGAAAATAGCAACCCTCTCATCTTGCAGCACCAAGGGGGTGGTGAGGTCACACTCCAGATGTGGTTGCTTTCCCCAGAGGGGCCTGCTGGGCAGGTTGGGCAGGTTAAACCAAACCCAAGCCCTTGACTGGGGTACCTGTTTCTTTTGGCCACTGCCTTCTGTTTTCCGTTCTGAGTCAGCACTCTTGGGCTTAGATGAGAGTGATGGTTCATTTCACTCAGCAGTGTTCAGACTTCTCTGAAAGGTGAGTTCATTAAATAACCTGTGATTTTCCATCTTTTTTCTTTTGCGTTGATCTCTCTGTGACTGGTGGAGCTGGGCAGAGGCCAAGTTCTTTCCTGGCCACCGTCACATAGGCTGCAGTAGCAATTAGAGAGCTGTGAGTGCTGGCCATCGGCAGGAAAAATTGAGGAGCCAGGACTAGGAGAGCAAAGCTGTAGAGAGCTCTGGTGCCCTTGGCAGTGAAGCCTTAGCCTTCTAGCCAGTGGTATCATCTCAGAAAGTAATGTGGAGCTTGGAGAAAGTTGGCCAGAAGCAAAGTCACCTGTTTTGCTAGTGAATATACCTTGCTGTTCAGAGTCAGAATGCAAATGGAGAGCCAGCCAATGAAAGGCTAAAGAGGACCTCATCCAGGCCTTGCGGGGTGGGAACACTGTCGGTTGACTGACAGCAAGGGGTGGGTCACTGACAATAAGCCAAGGCCACAGGGCCAGCAAGAAAGCTCGGTAGTCTAAAGCACCTGCTTAGGCAAGCACAGGGACCGCAGTTCAATCCCTGGCACCACGTGCTGTGCCAGCCCCACCCCCAGGGTGGGCTGAGCCAG
Organism: Ctenomys sociabilis; assembly: GCA_004027165.1. Taxonomy (NCBI): domain Eukaryota; kingdom Metazoa; phylum Chordata; class Mammalia; order Rodentia; family Ctenomyidae; genus Ctenomys; species Ctenomys sociabilis. Next base: position 14,398 of record PVKA01025678.1, read on the forward strand.
CCACAATAAAGAAAAGCCAAGGCCAGCAGAGTAGCTGGCCCCAAGACTAAGGTAACATCATTGTTGGCATCTCTGAAGAGCTGCATGCTGGAGAAACTAGAACAATAAGCCAGAGCAGTGGAGGGTACAAGCCTTTGATTTCTGTAGGATGAATACCAAGCCACCCACAGAAGAGAACCGTTAATCCTCTTTTCCTTGCCGACCCTGAAGTCCTTAGGTTTCTTGGACATCTGTAAAGGATTTGAGATATCTCAAAAATCGCATTTCATCTAGGCTTTTGCTTAATACAGAAGAAAAGGAAGGCCCAGAGTGATTTAGTAACCTCTGATGAAAAGAGCCAGCTTATAGATGGAGTCACTGCACGTTTTTTCCTATCCCACAGCCTATGTCACCATGAGCATTTATCTTCTATGTTGCTTTACCTTTGTATCACTTAGTGCTAGCTGGACTGCACTGAAGAGGAAGTTCTGTGTAGTGTCCAACAGAATTACTTCAGAGTTACATTTGTGGTAAAGAAAAAGATAAATGCTTGGCTCACACTTTCAGCAGGTTTGATCTTTGGCCCTGTTGATAGAGCAAAGCTGGTTGCCTCATGGCAGCCAGGAAGTGAAGAGACAGGAAAAAGTGGGCAAGGGTCCCAATATCCCTAGCCATAGTACCAGTAACCTTCCTTCCTTTCTCCACTCCTGTTCCTGAAACTTCTACTACCTCCCTGTAGCACCACAGGCTGGGGACCAGCTGGCCAGGTCTTCAACACCTGGGCCTTTGGGGACAATCATAGCCCCAGTCTGTTGGAGTTTCCAAGGCACCCTGCAGGTAAGATGGGATTTTTCTTTAATGTAGTTAATACAGGGTCTCATTACATAGGTCGGACTCAGTGATCTTCTTGTTTTAAGCCTCCCACCTGGGATTACAGGTGTGCTCCACCATGCCCAGGCTTACTTGCTGTCTCAGCGTGCACCAGGGGTGGGGCTGGCATGGCTTGTGGTACCGGGGATCCAGCCTGGACCCCTGTGCTCTACCTAAGCATGCGCTTCAGTCTGCTGAGCTATCTGGCTGGCCCTATGATGATACTTCCAATGGCTTGATGTCTAAGTGGAATGAAAAGTCCCTGAAAGCAGTGAACATGCACAAGAACTATCCATCTCTCTGTTGCACCATATGTTGATGAAGTACCACCCTGCCCTTCTTGCAGTGAGGACTCTGGCCCGCTACCCAGAGCTAGTGAGCAGCTGGGTGCAGCTGCACAGCAGCACCGCGCAGAGCGTTCTCTCCAGTGGAGCAGTCCCCAGAGTTCCAGATCAGGGTGACGGAGAGGGCGGGGCTCTGAGTAGGGGAGATTCCCTAGAGAGCCTGGGGTTGCTTTAAGTGGGAACATTGTGCCCTCTGTATGGGTGGATCCACCATTGGCTGGCAAGTTCTGTTGGTGACTTGCCTGTGCTGAGCTAATGTGTCCACAAGCACAGGAAGCCCATGAAGAAAAGAATAAAAGTGGAAGAGCACTCAATTCCGGTGCCACATGGTGTGCTGGCCCCTGGCCACACCCTGGGTGTGCTGAGCCAGCAGTGGAGCAAGGTGGTGCACACCTGTAATCCTAGCACTAAGGAGGCTGAAAACGGGAGGATCACCACGAGAACTAGCTGTGTAGTGAGAACCTGCACCAAAAAAAACAACTGCAAGAGCAAGTTGCCCTCCTCTTGGAAGTTAATTTAATTGCTGTAGAGATCCTTGTGAGGGAAGTAGGAGATTCCTAGGCATTGCACAAATCCCTGTTTTTTGTTTTTTTCTGGAACCAAGGCCAGTACATGAAGGAGAAGGCTAGCTAATGGGATAGGCACAGTCCCATGGAAACTGGAACCACAGACTCCCCGGAGAACGCCTGGCAGCAGGGCCAGACAGGGACATGGGAGGACACGGGAGTGTATGTTATGTAACTACAGCCAACTCCTCAACAGAGAACTGAAAATAGCACCTCAGCAGGGATTTCCCCTTCCTGTTCAAAGCCAAGGCAGAAGCTGTCCCTTTGGAAGCCTGGGGATGTGTGGTCACAGTTCTGCCCACCTCTGGCTCCCACCCTGTGTGGGGAACTATGTATGCAGCCCAGCCTGAGAGCCCTGGGCTGTTGGTGTGGCTGAGGCCTGCCATACCTTCCCTTCCACAGCACAGAGGGCAGGGCTGTGGGCTTTGGCTCAAGCCGTGGCAGGGTCTTGGAATCCCATAGACAGTAACCTGTTTTGCATGGGTTTTCTGCTCCTCTGTAATAGCTGTGGAAGAATTCCCCAGAGATATCTAGGGCACACGTGAGATCTGAGTTGGAGTGACAGGAAAATATCCCAGATGGATTAAGACCTCCAGGACACACTCCTGTTTCTCAGGCCATTTCCTATTTACATGGCTGCCTTTCCTGAGAAGCGCAGTGGCAGAATCTGTATCTGTGTGTAAGGAAAGACCTTTGTATTTGCTCACTGTAACCTGGGCATCATTAAATTCTACTCTGCCCTGGTAGCACTACTGGTTAGTCTGGTTTTGATGAGGTGAACTAACTAAAGCCCTCTGGGCATTGTCAGTTACATGACTGGTCATGGATAGGATACTGATCCTGGGAACAGGACCAAGGGATGCTGATCACCTCCATGGTGTGTGTTTGTGCCAGGGCTTAGGAGAAGCCAAGGCTGCGCAGATGTGGGAAATCATCAGTAGGCACAGCTGCAGGACCCGGGGCTGGGGTCCACAGGAAGTGCGGCCAGGCCTGTCTAGTGTTTGACACTCCGTATAGGCTATACTTCTGCAAGGAGATTTGAAAGCTTTAACCCAAGGTGGCAAGTAGTTGTCTTGTTAGCAGCTATCTCCAGCTGGGTGGCTTGCAGGGCTGGGCGGCCTTCAGAAGGAGGGCTTTGAGGCCAAGCTCCAGCTCCTTGGAAAAGAGCTTGTGCAAGCGTACACGAAGGAGGACACAGCATGTTATGTGTGCCACATCTTTGCCCCAGCAGCTTTAAGTTGGGGGGGGGAGGGTGTTTGTGCGTGCCTGTGTGCATACACACACACTTTGCTGGCCTTGTTTGCTAGGCATCCCCTAAGCTGCCTGGTACTAACCCAGATAGAGCAGTTAGGCATGTTACTAGGTCTGAAATTCAGCTGCTTCTGCAGTTTCACCCAGTGTGGACCTCAGACTTCCTTCCTATGTTGACTTGCGTTGGAGTCAGCAAACATTGGACACCAAAGCAGCCACAGGCTGAGAATTTCTCAGTGTCAGACAGCCATTCGGTTGCACTTGTTTGTTGGCCTCCAGAGTGGGCAGGCTGTTCCTGGTTTGTCCGAAGCCACAGTGCCTCTTCACATTCCAGCTCTCTTCCTTAGTCTTCACTGGAGGAAGTGTGGTGGGTCCTGCTTCTCTTAAGAAATTGTGTGACATCTGGCAAATCTCTAGCTCTGTCCTACTTCCTATCCTCTGAACCCTCGAGCAGGGAGGCAGTCAACCCAGAATGATCTCCTTGGCCAGGGTTTTGGAGCTCTGGGGCCTGCACACTGTCAGAGGTGCCCACAGCAGCCGCTGTGGTGTCAGCCACAGTCAAGAAGTATCACAGGCACCTCTTCCCAGAATGCCATTCCTCTACCATGAGCAACCCTGTTTGTGCTCATAGTGGGTCACAGGGTACCAAGTCCTTCCCTCCTGTGCCATTCACCCTACACCTAAACCCTTCAGTGGAGTAACATGCTGCCTCTTCTCCAAATCTTTGATGTGTTGGAATATTGTATTGAATTTTATTTGGATACTTTTGTATTGCTACTAAAAGCAGAGTTGGAAGGAAAGCAGTGCCATTTCAAGCAAAATAGCCCCTCCAGCCTGTCCTGTGTGCTATAAATAAAGGACCAGGGGTGGGTCTCAGCTGTAGAGCACTTACCTGGAATATAAAAGGCCCAGGGTTCCAACCCTAGCACTGCCAAAAAACCCCCACTAAACTCCCTTTTTACTTGTTATACTTTGCACTGTGGGATAATGCCATATGCAAGCCCTTGAGAGCACCAGGGCCAGATTGGGAACTTAGCTCTGAGGACCAGTGTCCACAGGAGCCTGAAATTGACTTTGAAATACATTTTAAAATTTGGATGGATGGGTGGGTGGGTGGACGGATGGACAAAATGGATTAGCGGACATGTGATAGGAACACCCGTAGCATCCATTTTTGGTGGAATCTGGGCAATGCATTTGTGGAGGCTCACTGCAAGGTCCTTTGAACTTTGCTACAGGTTTGGAAACTTCCGTAATAAAATGTTGGGGGGAAATTGCCCCTGACAGGGAGCCAGTTTAATTTAAACCAGGCTCTTGACTAAGGCAGCCCTGAGGCTGGGGTGTTGGAGCTGTGCTCACTGGATTCATTTCATCTGTGAAGACTTCCTGTGGGGATTTCTGCTATCCAGTCCCCAAACTTGTGTTGGTCACACATTGGTAGAAAATTCAGGGTGGTCTCCAGTCCACACATCTGTGACCTTGTGCTGCCCCCCTCCCTGCCCACCCTGGGTGACCCTTGAGCAGCTGGAGCTCTGCGCTGTCCCACAGTCCCATGCCAGCTCCACACAGTCTGAGCTGTTCTTCAGCCTGCTGCTGGCCTGACTGCCACTCTGCCTCAGTGCTGCCTGTGAGATGTGCGAGGGGCTAGACCACCTGGACAGGTGGAGAGGCCATCCTGCATGGGAGGCTGGGAGACCTGGCAGCTGCAGATGTTCACCCAGCCCCCTGAAGGTCACAGGTACCTGGAGCCAGGGAAGTAGGGCCAGGGAGCTAAGTGGCTGGGGAAAAGGCTCTCCTGGATCATGCTCATGAAGGGTCACAGGGAAGGGCTAGCAGCCAGTGCCAGGAGTGGCTCAGAGGTAGAGGGATGTGCGGAGGCCCTTTCCCCATAGCTGCCTATGTTGCCCCTGCAGTCTTCACTAGCTTGTGGATGGCTGCTCAGTAAATGCAACTCTTGATGTTACTGATGACAGCAACTTTAGCAAATGGCATTAGGAAGGAAGACATGCTGTAGAAATAGCACACAGGAGACTTTGTAGGATTAGGAGCCATTTGTAGCACCATACTTCAGCCTCACAGTGAATTCCCATCCTGTGTTGCTCTGCCATCTGCTCCTCCATCCTCCTCTGGACTGCAGGATCATAAAGCCTGAGGAAGAAGCCAACAGCTTGGTAGGGCAGAGGGAGGACAGCTGTGCCAGTTTTGGGTTGTGGTTGTAACAAATTACCACACAGTTAGTGACTGAAAGCAACACAGATTTACTCTCTCATGGTTCTGGAGGTCAGAAGTCTAAATTCATTTTCCCTGGGCTTAAATCAAAGTGTCTGTAGGCCACACTCCCTCCTGGGCTCCTGGGAGAATGTGCTTCTTGTTTTCTCAGCTCCTAGAGCTACATTCCTTGCATTCCTTGGCTTGTGGCTCCTTACTCCATCTTTGAAGCCAACAACAAAGTATCCAGCCTCCTGCTATCCCTCAGCCACTGTAGTACAACCTCCCTCCCTCATTTCCTCTTGTAAGAAGCTTGAACCCTCTACTCAAGATATTTACCTTCATCTCATCTGCAAGATTTTGCCTTGTAACAGCCACAGGTTTTGGAGATTAAGGTAGGGACAAATCTGAGAACCAGTATGGGCATAGTACCTGAGTTAGGAAGCTTCCCTGAGTCCTGGTCCTGTGGTTCCTTGTGGCCATACTCAGGAACAACTTGGAGCACCAGCCCAGACCCTGCCAGGCCACAGGCATTACTCCCTGCCAGACAGGCTGGGGTAGAGCCAGATTCTCCTTCCCTGTTGAATCCCCTTTGTTGCACATGGTGGGTGCTGGGGGTTTTGTGTTCAAACAGGAAGTCCAGCAAGCTCTGACACACATGTATGTCCTCCTAGGCCATGGAGAATGTCACTGTGGAGAATGCAAGTGCCATGCAGGTTACATTGGGGATAACTGTAACTGCTCAACAGACATCAGTACATGCCGGGCCAAGGACGGGCAGATCTGCAGCGACCGTGGACACTGTACCTGTGGGCAGTGCCAGTGCACAGAGCCTGGAGCCTTTGGGGAGACATGTGAGAAGTGCCCAACTTGCCCGGATGCTTGCAGCACCAAGAGGTAATGGCCCCACTGCTGCCCTCACCCTGGCCTGTCGTCTGGCCAGGCAGCCCTACCTGCGTAGCCTGCCTTCCCCACCACCTGGCCTTCCACCCACCCAGCCTGGCTCTACTAACTCCAAAATAGCAGCTTTGAATGCTGGTTCCATGGGGATTCTGTAAGAGAACAAAAAATGGAACACAAAAACAAGACTGCTATTCTATTCCTGAGTTGAAGCTACAGGATTACTGAGTTACGTGAAATTGAACTAGTGTTGGTACTGAACAGCACCTCTTCCGAGCCTTGAGTGCACTGTTGTGCATTTTCAAAAGGGAATGCGATGTGCACCTTTTTTCAGATGAATTTGATCTTCCTGGTTAATATCCCCTGCACACTGTTTCATAGAACCTCCGTATGGGAGCTGCTGCTTTGAACAAAGCCATCACCAGAAGGTAAATGGGATAGAAAGGCACTCGGCCCAGATAAGGCCCACCAGAAACTAGCACAGTGGCTCTTGGATTTTCTGCTCCATTTATGCTGATAATGGAGCATCGGCTCTGCATGGCTGCTGAATGAAGGGATTGTCTGGATCCGGCTGGCTGCCGCTGGCCCACTCCAGCTCTCATGGCAGTGCTGGCCTCCTCACAGCTCTCCTACACACTGCCGGAAAGTGAGGGCCGGCAAGTCACAGAAGTTGGGTGCGAGTTCCCTGAGAGCATTCACTCTTGCAATCTGCTGGTGAAACAGCTGTGTCATCCTCAGTGCTAGGGCGAGAGGGAGCCAGGGGCACAGGAGATAGGAAACTATCGTAGTTAATCTCCAGCCAGGGAGCACACAGTGCACTTTTCCTTTTGGCACATTTCCCTTCCAAATGTCCGGCTCCTGCTGATAATGAAATGAGTTCATGCTCTCTGAGACCACAATGGCTGCTGGTCAGCTTATGCTCAAAAGTGTCCTGGGGCAAAGCTTGGGTTGGATCCAGACTGTCCAGGTAGGGTAATTGAAGCTGGCTGCCTGTGGAGAGACAGATTCTGTCTTGTTTAAATGCAAGAGAGGGAAGAGTAAGGGAGAAGAGCAACCTGGAGTCGGCTGGGCAGGGGAGTGGCAGGGGCCCAGGTAGAAACCACTCTGGGAAAAGCCAGGGTCCTGGGCACAGACTCGGGGAGCCTGCATACTGTTCCTGAGGGAGATGCCCCCAGCTGCCCCTAGAAGACCCTGGTGAGTCTCTCTGCTTGTCCTGGGGACATGGGCCCTGGGTAATAGAGGCCAAGCTGGACAACACAGGGAATGAGTGAAAGGAGTGGGAGCCCCCAGCCTCTCTCTGATGGAGCAGCAGGGCCATGTAGGATAAGCTTCTGGTCACTTACAAGGCCTCTCAGAAGAACAGCTCTGACATTAAATATGTCAAGCATTTATTTCCTAGAAGACACTGACTCAGTTTATTGCCCACTGTGCACTATGAGGGGAGCAGGGGGGGCAAGGAGAGGCCACAGCGAGCATCCCTTCCCCTCTTGTCTCTGGGCCACACTGATGCTCTGTCTTTCACAGTCTCATAGAAGAAAATTTTTCTTTAACAAAGTCCTTTTGATAATGATTCATATCAGGCCATTTTCCCAGTTGCTGCTTTGCTGAGAGCCACTGGGCTTTGAATCTCCTGCATCTCTTTTCCTGGAGTTTTGGGGCACTCAGCGTCTGCTTTCTAGAGCTATCTGCACACCTTTTCGTGCTTGATGAGTTCACGCTTGGCCCCAGCTGATTTCAGTTAGCAGGATCTGAGCAAAGTTGCAGGGGCTGTTTTTTAAAGCCAGACTTTAATACATAGCTGTAATATACCACACACTGCAGCCAGCAAGGAAGCATAAGCACTATGCTCCTACATCCCTGTGAATAATGAGGGGTACTTCTGGGAAGTGGCCTAGAAGTTGAGCTTGCCCGAAGCAGGCCTGTGGATCTGAGGCCACCTGGAAACATTCATGTTGTGCTAAGTGCAGATCCAGAGGCTGGCAGAGGGGCTGCGGGTTGGCATAAATGACCAGAGCAGAGCCACACTTCCCGGCCCCAGCCCAGCCTCCCTTCAGGCCCCTGGTGCTGGACTGTTGGAGGAAATGTGGGCCTTCCCAGCCCACTTCCAGCTCCATGATGTTTCCATGAAGTCTTCTCAGGATTATAGGATTTGGGGCCAGTTCTAGGAAAGTTGAATTCCTGCGTGTATTGTTACCCATTAGAGGACTCTGCCTTTCTGTACACGATCTACCCATCCTTTCTTAACATCCAAAAAATGGGAAGGCAGGACAGCTGGGCGTGACCCACTCCATCAACCACCTGGAATACCTGTTTGTAAAGTAAGGAGACTGAAATTATCCACAGTGCCTGCACAAAAGCACTTTGGTAACTGGCTTCCTCTCCTGGAGTCAAAGCCAAGTGACAATGAGGGACACATGTTCTGCATTCATATTCTATTTGGCTCTCCAGAGAGCTTTGCAGATAGAGCCCCTCTAATCTGGTCAGCTTGTGGGGAATGAGGGACTGCTGGCCCTGTATAGCTGAGGCCACCCTCTCCAGGGCCAGGTGCAGCCATAGAGATGCAGTGGTCTCCTAGTGCATCCAGCTTCTGGACTTAACGAAGCAGTAGGGCTGGCTCCTGGGGACACGCCCTCCTTAGGTCCCTGAGCTCCCCCAAGTCACAGAGCCTCATGTGTGACCTGTCTTCTGGGCCATTTGGCCTGACCTACTCTTGCTGAATGTACTTCCTATGTGGGCTCAGGTCCTCCCACACCTTCTAACAAACCTTGCAGTTCTTAGCCTGCCTGGTTCCACCTCCTGCATCCTTCTATACTCCTTGATGTCACCTTAACTAGGGTTGGGCTCAAAGTATAACTACAGCCACATAAATGAACGTTGTAATCAAGCATTTCCACACACTTGTCTCACCTACGCCACGGAAGGATGTGGAGGGCCTCTTTCTAGTTCTTCCATTTTCTAGAGGAGACCCTCATGATAACGTGTTACCCTGAGCCTGGACTAAGCCATCAGGCAGACTGATGATCAAGGAAGTAGTCAACAGGGCCCTTAGGATCCTGGAAGCTCGAAGAGGGGCTGGGCCTGAGATGCCCAGGGGCGAGCAGTTCTCACCCTTCACTGTGCTCTGGTGTCAGCTAAGAAGGCCCTGGCCCCGAAGAAGCAGGTTCGGTGGGCATAGTCAGGCCCAGGCTTTGGTGTCTCCCCTGGAAGGCCCTGCTTCTTCCAGTGTGCAGAACTGCTGCACCCTCCCCAGGGTGACTGAGCCAGGCCCCTGGGAGTAACCTTTCTTTCCCAAGTCACCTGTTTGGAGCCGATTCCTCAGCCAGGTGTTTGATGGTTGGCAGAGAACAGAGGGACTTGGGTCCAGGTGTCCAAATGGGAAAGGTCTGCATCTCTAAGTTAGCCCTTGATCAGTTATGGCCCGATACTCACGAGTATCCCCCAGGAGCCCTGGGCCTTCCCATGGACAGTAGCAGGCAGGCAGAGCAGAGGCCGGAGACTTGCAGATGGAGCAGTTAGGCTTCAGGACCCTCATTGTCTAGAGCTCAGTTATAAGTGTGGATGTCACACAGTACTAACAGATATGTATTTCTTCTTTTCCAAAGGGAGTGTGTTGAGTGCTTGCTGCTCCACGCCAGAAAGCCTAACAACCAGACCTGCCACCACCTGTGCAAGGACGAGGTCATCACATGGGTGGACTCCATCGGTGAGTGTCCTGGTTAGGCCTGGGTAAAGGCCTGGGCATTTCCTCCTCCAGCCAGGAGGGTGGTTTTAGTCTCAAGTTAGAAAGCACAGTCTTGGCTTTCTTCAAAATCTGCTGGCGCACCCAAGGGACACTACCCTGGAGCCCCTACACAGTTGGCAGAAGCACAAAGTGCAAATGCCCTGGAAATCATTTTGGCAGCTTCCCAAAAGTTAGGCATAGAATTGTCGCACAGTCCAGCATTTCTACACCCAGGCATATACATGCCCAGGATAGTAAGTCTCCCGAAACTGTTACACAGTGCTCATAGCAACATCAATTATAATGGTCAACACTTGCAAAGAGGGCCAGGGATTTAACTCTGTGGCATAGCACCTTCCTGGAAGGACTGAGGCCTTAGCGTTCAATTCCTGATGCCAAAAACCTTAGAAACCACTTGTGTCCATCTGCTAATCGTTGGCAGACCAAACGTGCGATAGCCATGGAATGGAACTTTATGTAAATGAGTGAAATACTGACATGTACGGTGTAAAGCATTATGCTGAGTGGGAGAAGCCAGGCAGAAAGGAGCATCCAGTTCTGCTGTGCGGAATGTCCAGGACAGGCAGAGGCCCTTGCGGCAGGAGGCTGTGCCGGCCAGGTGCTGAGGGTTGGTATTGACTGCCAGCTGGTGTGTGGGGATTTGTTTTTGCAGTGATGGAAATGCTCTGAGATTAGTAGGGATAGTTATGTAACATTGTGAATTTAATAAAACTATTTTGAAACGGTTAACATGGAGAAAAGAAGCAAAGCTGTGCACCTGGCAGGAGGGGCCTGAGGTGCGCTCCTCCTGCTGGCCAGCATCCTCTGCCGGACTGCGGCCTCACAGACTCCTGTCAGGGGAGCAGAATGCTGGCTTCCTGCATCCTGTGAACCGCTTTCCAATCCAGTCCTGGGAAGTGGATGTTGTATTTCATTTGCCACTTCCCTTCTTTCCCCTGGCTTTTTAAAATACACACACTCTCAGCTCTCCCAGGCTCACAGCAACGGCTCCGAGGAACGCCAGACCTTCATGTTTGCCTCCCCACTAATGTATCTGACCCCTGCTTACAGTGCTTCTGCTCAACCAGGTGAATCAGGCAGCTGCTGAACAAGGAGCATCCCATTCCTTTACACAAGCATTCTGTCATTCTCTGGCGCTGCCTTTCTTCCTTTTTCTTTGCCTCCTGCTTCTTCCTTTTCCTCTCCTCTTCCAGGGAAGCTATGGGGCAGCTGAGGAAAGGGCTTCTCACATGGAGCACCAAGTGCAGTTGGTGTCCAGAGCAGGACTGCAGTGTGCTGTCTCAGGGTGCAGGCACCGTTGTGGAGACATCCTGTCACCCACATGTCCCCTTCACCCCAGCTTAGGAAACAGTGGTCTACCAGCCTCTGCAGTGCTGTGCTGCTTACCAGCTGTGGACTCTTGTTCAAGCCCCAAAGGAGATGGGGGTCAGGGAAACCTTTTCTTTTTATCCCTGTGATTTCCATCCAATTCCGCTCATCAACCAAGCATTAAAGAGTTCTTTTATTTTACATCATCCTTGGAAAATATTTCAGAGGGTTGAAGGTCTTCTTATGTGATCCAGGTATGCCCTAAGCAATAAACTCAGCCTGGGTCTGGGAGCTTCATGTGACAAACTTGAGCGCTTTTCCCCACCTTCCCTTCAGAGCTCCCTGCCTCCTTCCTTCTTGGAGGTACCTAGCTTCCCGGGAGACCCCGGCCTCCCTGCGCTGTCCACTGATGTGCTCAGAATCTGCTGCTGCTTCTCTTCTAGTCAGTGATGAGCAGGAAGCCGTGCTCTGTTTCTACAAGACCCCCAAAGACTGCATCATGATGTTCACCTATGCTGAGCTGCCCAGCGGGAAGTCCAACCTCACAGTCCTCAGGGAGCCAGGTGGGTAAGAACGGTTTCTGGTGCCGTTCCGTGCTTTCAGGGTCACTGTCCTCTCACCATCCCTCATGAAACATGGGCTGGAAGGCACCACCACCCATCCCACTCCTAGGGCGTAGGAAGAAATGGTTGCAGAGCTGGTATCCATGGTAGTGACAGCTTGGGAAGTAGGGAAGCTGGGGCCTGCCCATGGAAGCATCACCTTAGAGGAGACTGAGCACCCTCAGAATATGTGATTCCTGTGTCCTCACAGGGCTGCTATATTGGATGGTGTCCCTCTGAATGCATGTGTAGCCCTGGCAGCTGCAGCTGCCACCTCCCACTTATGCAGACTTCATAAGGACAGGTGGAGCTGGGCATAGCCCTGCAGGCTGCAAGGAGGCCAGGCTCTCTTCCAGACACTGACACTTCTGCCTTGTGTTTGGGCCAAAGAACCAAAGCCTTTACCAAGGAGCGACAGATTCCTCAGTACCCTTTCATTCTTCTCTGGAATGGGACAGGGCAGTAAGAGGAGGAAGCAGAAAAAAGTCTGTTGCCTTCAATTCACAGCACTGAAAACTCTTACTCTAAATTCAGCCAAACCACATAGTGATCCTGCTGTGAGCCTAAGGCAGAGGAAGGTGCAGGGCCAGCCCAGGATGCATGGCTGTGTGAGTGAGGCTTTGCTGCTGAGCTCTATCTTTGCAGTTCTTCGAAAATAAATGCATTTCCTCCCAGGGCTCCATACGCAGGGCTCATCAGTGGATGCCACCCCCCAGCAAAGCCTTGTGGTGGTGGCTCATGCTACCCCCTGCCAGCGCAGACCACCTCTGAAATCACTGACAAGGAGGCCTGAGCCAGAGACGTGGCTATCCTAGCACTGGCACTGTAGCCTTTGCCGGCAGCTGACTGTGTGACCTTAGGACAGCTACGTCCCTCCTAGAATCTCTCCCTGTCTGCACTCTGTAGGGAGCATCCGCCTCTGCCCCATCCCAGTCTTGCAGAGGCAACAGGCTCAGAAAGCAGAGGAAGTCTCCAGAGAGGGGACCTTTGCTCTCAGGCATGTCTAGACCAGGGGCAGGAGTGCTGGTGTCCTGGCCCACAGTCTTCTTGGTTCCCTCCAGAATGTGGAACATCGCCCAATGCCATAACTATCCTGCTGGCTGTGGTCGGCAGCACCCTCCTGATTGGGCTTGCACTCCTGGCCATCTGGAAGCTGCTTGTCACCATCCATGACCGCAGAGAGTTTGCAAAGTTCCAGAGTGAGCGCTCCAGAGCCCGCTATGAGATGGTAAGCCCTGGGAAACAGAGAGGGAACTTCTGGCCTAGAGACAAGTTGAATTCAACCCTATGGTAGAGTACTTACCTAGCATGCAGAGGCCTTGGGTTGGATCCTTGATCCCTACTACCAAAGAAAAAGGTGAGATGCCTCACACCCATAAGCTTTGCACAGTCCTGGGCCCAAAGGGCTGCGCAACACCTGGCCCAGCTGGGCTGGGAGAGCCGTGGGCAGGAGTGTGCGCCCCTTGTCTGTGGGAAGGCTTTGCACAGGTTCGGCTATTGGGGACTGATCAGGCCCACAACCTCCCAAGTAAGTGGACTGTGACAGCTTAAAGAGATGAGAGAGATGCATGATTTTAGAGCTCTAGGAGAATCAAAATCCTGTAGCCAAATTTAAGATTCTGTGAGGGCTGAGATAACTTCTCTGGGTGGTCCATATTTACTTGGTTTTCTTTTCTTAAGATTGATTTAATTTGGTACAGGGTCTCACCATTGCAGCTTAGACTCATAGTGATCCTTTCTCAGCCTCCCCAATGGTACTGCATGGAAGTTTCATTCACTTTTCTCTGGAATGGGACAGAGCAGTGAGGGGAGGAAGCAGAAAAAGGTCTGCTGCCTTCAATTCACAGCATTGCAAACTCGTTGACCTATACCACACAGGCCCCTCATAGCATGTAGTACCAGGGATCAAACCTGGGTCCTTGTGCTTGCCAGACAGGCACTTAGACCACAGAGCTGTCTGCCCAGTCCATGTTTGGTTTTCAAACAAAGGAAAGGGATACTGAGGAAAGCACTAAAACCGAGCCAGACCTGGGGAGTCAGTCAGCTCTCAGAGGGCCCCAGGTAGTAAATTATGCTAATGAGACTGCCTTATCTCCAGGTCCATGTGAGACACCGGCAGTTAGTCTGTCTTTAGTAAATTGGAGTTGGAGCCAGGTGTCCTCGGCTGTCTCAGGCCACTACAGACCTCAGGCAGGACCAATGACTCATATAGGTTCACTTACTACAAATCTACTGCTCTTGATCTGGTCCACTGCGGTGTTCTCTGTCCACGTGAGAAAGTTGGTCTCCACAGATGGACTCAGGCTCAGAAAGAGCCATGCTCAGATTAAGTTCCTACTGAATCTCCACACATTGTCAAAGTTGAAACCTTCTAACCCCAACTCCTCATTCCTGAGTCGAAGAGTGAAAATTCTGAGAAAAAAGGGACCGTCCCAAGGACACAAAGCCCCTCAGGCAGAGCGTCCTGGAGCAAGGGTTCCCCTCCTACCTGCGTGCTCTGCTTGCTGAGGAATGGCACCTGTGTCTAAGTCCTTTAGGCTGGATGAGGAGCTAACCTACGTCTTCTTGCCTCTGTGTCCTGCAGGCCTCGAACCCACTCTACAGAGAGCCCATCTCCACACACACTGTGGATTTTACCTTCAACAAGTCCTACAATGGCACAGTGGACTGACAGCTCCTCCTCCTAGCAGGCTGGAGGGGGTGAAGGACAGGGTCAGCCTGGGACAGCTCCCTACATAGGCAAGCAGAGAAGCCCTTTGGGCGAGTAGGGCGAGGAGCTCACTGCTGCACAGAGGGGACCTGGCCATGCCACCTGGCTGCCAGGCCGCAGCCACACTCAGCCACCTCCCCTCCACGGCCAGGAAGAACAAGGGGACCACAGTGCTTCCAGCTTGCCCCGCCACCTCTGGTTTGTTGGCCTGATGAACTTGAGGGATGTTGGCTGAATCTCCCTTTCAGCCCATCATATAAGGCGGCTCCAGGAAGGATCAGAGGATATACAACCAGCGTGCAGCCTGGCTTTTTTCGTGTTGATCATTTTTATACAAAATAAAGAGATCATGCATTTATGGCGTGGCTCAGATTACTAAGGATTGTCTGCCTGGGCTTAAGCCTCCCATGTGGTGTTGGTGACGGGATTGTTCAGTGTCTGTTCGTTTAGTACTTTTGTAATGAAGAGGAAAGAGATTGTCTGGGATTGAAAATAAAGACTGAAACCAAATGAGCTTATGTTGTTGGATTCTCTCTGGTGTGTGTGTTCCTTGTGGAGTGATCTTAACTGCAGCCCCTTGGGGACTGATGCAGCTGCATACCTCTCAGGCTGGGCATGCTCTGTTCTAATACTCCACACTGGGCTGCATCAAACGGAGCTCCTCAAGGTACTCAAGCAGTTGGTGTGGCTTCCAAGAACACCAAGCAAGTACCTCTGGGCCTTTAGTGCCCTGGCTCAAAGAATTGTGGGCTGGAAAGCCCTAGAACCACCTTGTGGCTGCCTTCGTGCTCTGGTGTTCTGAGACCTTGAGTGGCCAGGCTCCGGTTTCCACAGTCTCTTCATATACATCAGCATCAGGGATACTGCCTTCCTGTGTCTTTCCACCAAACTCCAATGTCCCACTCACACTCAAAGCAGAGCATTTCAGCTTTTATTTCCTGAAGTCTCCTTAGGTTCCCATGTCAGAGATGGAAAAGTTCCCAGAGGTCATCTAACACGTTCCCATATTTACAGGAGAAGAAATAGATTCTCCCCAGGGGAAGTGGCCTGCCCAGGAGCTAGGCCCATAACAATCTGGTAAAAGACCCTGTGCTCACAGCTGACCAGAGTTCCAGCCACCTTGTAAAATCCCTCTCTCTTGGCATCCTC
Source organism: Ctenomys sociabilis (assembly GCA_004027165.1). Lineage (NCBI taxonomy): Eukaryota > Metazoa > Chordata > Mammalia > Rodentia > Ctenomyidae > Ctenomys > Ctenomys sociabilis. Next base: position 30,027 of record PVKA01025678.1, read on the forward strand.
TAGGACTCCCTGTACCCCAGTATCTGTTCTCTGCCTTGGGGAAGATTCTCCTGCTCTGTTTTAATGACATGGAAGACTTGTCTGTCAGTGAACAGTGATGTTTACCTGCTGCAGTCAGAACAAATTCTGCATTTCTTTCCTCTTGCATAACTTCAAGAGGTTGTCCTAAATCGTTTGTGGAATAAAGTCTAACAGAAATGAAAACACACAACAGATAAATAAAATGGTGGTTTTTGAAACCTTCTAAATTGAGAAAAATAGAAGAGGTCGTCATTTCCCATTTGGTTGTGAACTCAGTGACAGCATTATCATGTTCAGAGTCCATTTTCTACAGACAGCTCTGTGAGCATTGGCATTCTTGAATCCTAAACAGACACTAAGCAGTGATGGTGAACCCTTCAGAAATGAGTACCCAAACTGCACCACAACCCTACTTACTCATTGCTAAGTGCCAACCTGAATACTGAGGGTTTGGTTCAGAATCAACTCTAGCATCTTTTGTCTTAAATACACAGTGCAAGTGCCACAGGGTCACCGCCCCCACAGTAAGGAATGACTGGCCCTCAATTTCACCTGCTGAAGTCAGGAGTTTTATCCATGACTGGAGCAGTGACAGCCAACTTTTTAGAACTTTAAGATGGATGTGAGGGCTGGACCAGCCACCCACAGGGCCCTGCTGCCCTCTGCTGGCAGCTCTTGGCCACAAGCGGCTTGGCTATCTGACCAGCTCTAGTGCTCTGACTAAATAAGGCTCCCTTATTTCTCACAGTTACACAGAAAGCTGAAGGGGACAGCAAAGGCTACCTCATTTTACAACCAGCCCAAATGGTACTTAAGATTTTTATTGCCTTAAATAATCTCTTCTAATTATACAAAATTCTAGACGTACAGCAAAAGTCGTAAAGTAATCCTTTATGATCACACCACCCTGAGCTAGTTTTGACCTCACTGTAGCTTGGGTCTTTTTTTTTTTTTTTTATTTTTTTTATTTTAGGGAAGGATCTACAGGGTGTTCAGGGTCTCACTACTAGATCAGACTCATAGTGATCCACCTGTTTACAGCCTTCCAAGAATTGGGATTACAGGTGCACACTACCACACCTAGTCTCAATTGCTGTCTCAGCACGCCCCAGGCGGGGGAGAGGGGGAGGGCTGACATGGCAGGCCTGGGGATCAAAACCCAGGCGCCTGTGCCTGCTTTAGCTTGGATCTTAAATGACCCCAAAGGCCCATGTGTTAAAGCCTGGTCTTTATCTCAATGCTCTACTGGGAAGAGGAAACTGAGGCTGGACCTAGCAGGAAGTCTTCCGGTCCCTGGGCCTGCCCCATCCTCTCTCCTGATTCCTGCCATGTGGTGAGGAGCTTTGCTCAGCTGCACACTGTCCGCAATGAAGTGCTGCCTCGCTCCAGACCTAAGCAAAAGGCCCAGTTGTTCATGGTCCTTAACTTCCCAAACCATGAACTAAAGTAAGTACAGCTCAATCCCGCCCACGCCCACCCAACCAGAGAGTGGCCTGAGACAGTGGGGCCAGGGCCGACTCCAGTGGCCTGGATCCAGCCCCAAGCCCTCCCAGTGAGTGGGAGTTTGCATGACTCACCAGGCTTCCCAGATCAGTGGGTCTGTGGTGAGTCTGAGGGAGAGCCTTTGGCTTCTTCCCGGGAATGCTACGCGGATCCCCACCCCCAAGCCCTCCAAGGGCTTGAAAACGCAGGACCTACTCACCAGCAACTCCCTGGATCCTCTGCCCTAAAGCGCGCTGAGCGACTGGGAATTCCCCCAACTCCCTGGGCATCAAAGTTCGATGAGTGGAGAGCTCCAGGCCCGCCGCGCTGGAAAGACACTTCCCAGCAATCCCTGGTCCCACTCTATAGCCCGAGACCCAGTGCAGCATGGCCTGTGAGTGAGGGCTCCAGGCCCGCTGTGCCAGAGAGACCTTTCCCAGCCTTCTCTGGTTCCGGCCTGTGTCCCCAGACCCAGCACAGGTTGGCTGACCCAGCACAGCCTACCCGGTGAATAAGAACATCTACTATCCTTTTGCGAGACAGCAGACCCACCAAAGCCCAGGCCGCCCACGTAGAGAGCAACCTGCCTGAGACAGGAGGGTCAACTCTGGCAACTTTCCGGATCCTCGCCCCAAAGCCAGCCAAGATAGTGGGAATTTTCACTACTCACTCTGCATCACAGTTCAGTTCATGCTCACCTGACCATGGAACCAACAGAGGGGAACCACAGGAGCTGCAGCAAAAAGGAACTGAACACAACAGCTAGACCCAGGGCAGGAATAACTGGATAATCTCAAACTTAATAGTCTGGCACCGAATCTCATAACCCACTAAGGTTATAGTTGCACCAAAGCTGTACACCAAAGTTCAGTGCTATACAAAATAACAAGAACAAGGAGAAAAACACAATCCCAGGCCTTGAGTCCACCAATAAGTGCAGAGGACACTAGCTCAGATGAAATGAATGAATTAACAGAAATGGAAGCAAGCCTGGCGTGGTGGCGCAGGCCTGTAATCCCAGCACTCGGGAGACTGAGGCAGGAGGATTGTTGTGAGTTCGAGACCAGCCTGAGCTACAAAGTGAGCTTAAGGCCAGCCTGAACTGCATAATGAGACCCTGTCTCAAAAAGACAAAAAAAAAAAAAAAAAAAAA
>PVKA01025679.1:0-32678 GCA_004027165.1 Ctenomys sociabilis
ACCTTGAGAACATAATGTAAGTGAAATAAATCAAACACAGATGCTTACATTTTGTGTGGTTGCTCTTATGAAAGAAACCCAAAATATAAATAAAGAACAAAATAAAAGGCACTGCAAATAGTAGAAGTAGGCAGACAGACCTTTTGCAAAGGAGCAGGGGAGAGGGAAGGGAGGCAAGCAGCGGAGGGGATGAGAAGAGGAGTCCAGATGCACTGTGCACAGCGCTCCTCAAAGGATGGAATCACCTCGTGCTACAAATTCTTAAGAAGAAAGACCATTAATTAAAATATGAAAAAAACACTGAACAAAATAAGCCAGATGCAAAAAGCCACATCTATAATTCCACTCATTTGGAATGCCCAAGGGGCAAAAGCAGAGAGTGCAGGAGACCAGTGGAGAGCAGGGACCTCCTGAGAGTGTAGGGGTGAATTCAGGGCTCTGGAGTCAGCAGGGAATCTCTGAACCACCGGGCTGCACACTTCAGAAGAGTGGACTTTATATTGTGAGAATTCTACCTTGATATTAAAAACAACAGCAATGGTGTACTAGATATAATGAAGATCATATCTTTTTACATATGACCAAGAGACAGGGGAGGTAGGAGAGCGGCATTTGGATGGGAAGGAACCGCTAACTTTTCTTCTCCTTTGAGGATGTTGCTTGCTACCCCTCTGATGGGGTCAGATGATGCTGCTGAACCTGATCCCAGCTCTCTTACCCCCTCGTGGTCACTGCTCTTAAGTATGTGGGAAGGGATCTGTGGTCCTTCCAGCCCAGCAGCTTCCTCTGCAATCCTTTGTTTCTCCCGTGTGGTTTATTTACTGACTGTGCTTGGCTGTTAGAGCTGGATTGTTCTTCGCACTCCTTCATGTCCACACTCTTTCCATTGCACTATGCCTAGTGCTTCTGTTTCATCTATTGCTCTTCTAGATTGATAGGTGTTCAATAGAGACAGGTATGCAGAGAGACAGAAATAGGTGAATGGATAGAGGGGTGGACAGATGGATAGACAGATAGATGCTCTTTGGGCATGCTGGTTGTCCTTCAGTCATTTATCCTTTTCTCTGTCCACTCATTCATTCATCTGCACTTCTATTCCTTACCTCAGGAATCCCTACCATTTTTACAGTAAAAGCCTCATTTCCTATCACCACCACCAGAAAACAAACTTCCTCAAGGAAAGACCCGTGATTTCCTCCTCTGCTCTGAAGTCAGGAACAAATGAAAGTCTTCATTTCATGCTTTTAGCTTCTGTTACCTGAAAGGGAGTGAAACAACTGTGCATTCAATCCATCTAACTAGCTGACTTGTGGTACATTCCTTCAGCATCTGACAGCGGACACTTACAAAGGATTGTTATTTCACTGTACAGTGATGGGTATTCAAATATATGGCCTAAGTGTAATATCCTATAAAATTTATCAGATTAGAGCTGGCCAAATAGAGCTCAGTGGATTAAAGGGCCTGCAAGCAGGTGCAGGGACTAGGGCTTCAATACCCGGGACTTCCCTGTCAACCCCACCCACGGGGTGCACTGAGACAGCAATTGATGCTGGCATGGTGGTGCACGCCTGTAATCCCAGCTCTTGGGAGGCTGTAAACAGGTGGATCACTAGGAGTCTGATCTACTAGTGAGACCCTGAACAACCATAGACCCTTCTCTAAAATACAAAAATAAATAAATGAAATTTAAAAATTCATGAGATTTGCATTTATTGACACTTATAGACAAAAGTTGGATATTTCTTAACACCAAATAACTCCCCTACAATTTCTCCAACTGAAAGAGAGCAGATAGAAGATTATTTCATAAGTATATGCAAATAACACCTGGGAGGGATATGTTTATTAGCAATACAAATATCAGTATCAATTAGTTTAGCAACATCCATACACAACTGTCACCAGCATGAATTGGAGCTTTGGCTGTGAGCTCAGCAAGAGCTGATCTGGAGCCGAGTCATCCCGCGGTTTCTCTAAGGAAGCTCCACAAGGAGCTTTCTACTCCCACGTATGCACTAACTCTTTGCCAAACCTTGGGCCACCTCATCTTAGGAAAACAATGTTCTTTCAGGTCTCTGGTTGTGGCCATCTCTTTCTGTCCACCAATAGCAGATGTGCACATCTGGACTAAGTTTTTCTAAAGCTGAGTTCTCTTTATAACTTACACTCTTATCTCTGCTTAAATTAGCTGCAGCCTCTTTTAAAAACATTTGTAGAGCACAGGCCCAGCCTGTGAGTGAGACCACCTGGGCTGCCAGATCCTGAAGCAACCCAGAGCGCAGGCCCAGTGTGGAACCCTTCAGCAGAACTCCCTGCAAAGAAGCTAGAGGCAAGACCCACCCAGCTGATTCAGGAGCAGAACATCTTGCCAGAGTGACACAAAGGCTGTATCTGCAAGGCTGCAGCAGGAAGAAGTGGAGCACAGCAGCCAGACCCAAGCCACACCCACCTGGAGGAGTCTGGTGCTAAGGTAATAACTCTATCTAAGCTCTACACCAAAGGTCAAAAGTCAGTGGTATACAAAATGACAAAGAGAAGGAACAAAAAGCAGTCTCAGGCCCCAAGTCCACCCAGTACAAATGCAGATGACACAAGCATAGAGGAAACTGGAAATCACACACCTGAGATCTCTGAAATAATAGCGTTGGAAGTAAAGAAACAACTGCAGAAAGGAGTTTGGAATAGAGGAAATCAGACCAGAAATAATTTCTGAAGTAAAAAATGTAGTGATGACTATAATCAAAGAAGTACTAAGTGCTTCTAAAGAATACACAGATAAAAAAAAATAGAGCAGAATATAAAAATGCTGGATCCCCTGAATACGCAATATAGGAAAGAAATAGAATGTATGAAACAGATCCAAAGTGATATACAGGAAATCAAAACCTCAATCACAAGCTGGTAAATCTGTTTGAGTGAAAGTGGAAATAGACTTTCTGACCTTAAAGACAGCTAGTGAAAAAGTAAGCAAAGATCTCTTAAAAACAACTAGGATGCAGAAAAAAATAATTCAACACCTTCAAGATAATGCAAAGTTGAACAATGTGAGACTAATAGGCATCAATGAGAAGGAAGGAGTCAGTACAAAGGATATAAAAAGAATATGGGCAGAAGTAATAGCAGAAAACTTCCCAAATATGGGGCAACAATCTGACATTCAGGGAACCAAAGTATATAGAACTCCAAATAACATCAACCCAATTAAAACCACTCCCAGACATATAATAAAGATCCCAGAAATTCAGCACAGGAACAGTATACTAAAAGCTGCTAAAGAAAAGAAACAGATCACATTTAAAGGAAAACCCATCAGAATAATAGCAGATTTCTCTTCACAAACCATCAAGTTAAGAAGAGCATGGAGCAAAGTACTTCAAGTCTTGCAAGAAAACAAATTCCAACCCAGACTGATATACCCTGCAAAACTCTCTTTCAAGTATAATGGAGAAGTAAAATACTTCCATGACAAAGTACAACTAAAGAATTTCATCATGACAAAGCCAAGCCTACATAGACTACTAAATGATGTTCTAGAGAGGGAACAAAATGATCACAACCCCATGAATGAGAATGGAAAGAACCCACCAAATAGGGCAGACAACTAAACACAGGAGAATAAGAGGTACATAATAGTAGTCTTTCAGTTATTCTTTTGTATACAGCAGCAAAATATTTCCATCAGCACACTCTACAAATGGACTTCTCTTGCACCCTATGGGTCAAGATTCCATATGGGACTACAGGGTGGATTTCAAGGAAATAGCAGTAGCTCAGTTCCACAGGTGACACTTGGCCACCACTAAGTGTCATGGTCATTATCCATGTCCACAACACACTAGAACTTTGTGTGATATCCTTTCCCCAAACTGTCAGAAGTGGTGGTCATTTATTTGTCATTCCAGCATTTGTCTTATGTTTTATTCTTAGTATTTCTTTACTATCATGAAAACTTTTTCTTAGTTCAAATGTTTTGAAACATTTAAATTTTGATTAATTAGTATTCAATTTTCTGAATAATGCCTAATCTTAATTTTTGTTTTAAGATTTATATTATATCTTTGAATTACAATTTATCTAAAAGACATAGTATGATATCTTCTCATAGTGTTAGAAACATTAAAAAGGATATTTCTATTTTCTGTTGACTTTATATTACTTTTCTGTCCTTAATACACACACACATATATATGAAAAAAAATATGTGTATAACCTAAGATTGGTACTGTTTCACAGAAATCTTCAATACCGTTTTAAATAAGGGTTCCTCTAATATATTTTATATAGTCCTGCATAACTGTCACTTTGAGAGCTCTTTATTATTCTTCCAGGAGCATACTGCAACTTCTCATGCCTTTTGAATTATGCTTTTTGGTATTTCCTATATACTACATCTGGAGGAATTAAAATATTTTAAATTTGTACAACTAGAAAATATTTTACTTTTAGTTTTCAAAGGTATGTTTGCTAAGTATACAATTCAAAGATGATAGATCCTTTTTTTCTTTCAGCCCTTTAATTAGTCTAGTTTCTTACACACTTAGTCCTTTTTTTTTCTTTCTTTCTAATGTGGAATAAGATGCTATTTAGTTTTGTTCTTTCATAACTAATATTTTTTATGTATATGCTTTAAGCATTTTTTTCTTTATAATAAGTTTTGGACAGTTTCATTTTTGTGTATCTTGGTATGATTTTATTTAAATTTTTGTGTAAAAGGTTCATTTTTCTTGGAAATGTTGTATTATAAGTTGAACTAAATTCAGAAATTTTAATCTTTAAATATTTATTGCCTACTCCTTTCTACTTTGAGAATTCTAATTATATGAATATAAAAAAAGAAAGGAGCAGTTAATGCTCACAATTTTTGTTTTTACTTTGATTTTTTTTCCTCTCTTGAATTTCTTATACATTCTTAGTCATTGATTTTTTAAAAATAAAACTTACGCAATTTTAGCTGGTAATCTGAAAAACTAATTTGCACATAGCATCATGTAATGCAGCAACCATTGTTGGATTCCTATTGTTTTGATTAGTGAAATCTTATATCATGTATAATGTTGTTTTCTTCTATCGCTATTTTGTATCCTTTAAAAATAATAAAAACTACAAAAAAAATAAAAAATAAATTTTCTTGATGGCTAATGATATTTAGCATTTTTACATAGCAGAGTAGCGCAGCGGAAGCGTGCTGGGCCCATAAAAAGTAAAATAAGTACATTTGTGTTTGAATCCCAAGGCAAAAGCAGAATAGTAACACATAATAGGTATTGGGTAAATGTTGAATAAATGTTAACCATGAGTGATCAGATTCTGCTTCTGAAGATGGTAGGAAAGAAATCAGATTTACCTTCAGATTACCTCTGCATTTAACAACTAAAATATTTAAATATATATATATATATATATATATATATATATATATATATATATATATATATATATATATATAAACAAATTTCTTCTGATATCGGAAGCATAGGGCAAAGAGAGCTGTGCTTGTGCGAAGGACAGCAAAGGAGATGCATCTTATTAGCGCCCCAACTTCCCGCCCAGAAGCGCACTTCAGGTGGTGGAGCAAGAATTGGGTCCCGCACAGAACACGGAGGCCTCTGGATTGAGGAGGAGGCGGCTGGACTTCGAGAAGCCCACTGCTGCTAAAAGCTATAAAGCAGAGTTCTCTGGAGAAAGAAATAAAAAGAGCCTCCCAGCTCTGTAGCGATGTTCATGGGTGTCTGAGGGACACTAAGATGCTCGTCCTTTGGATAGAACTCCCTAGAGTCAAGCAGTGACCAAAACCGAAATCTTCATGTCCCAGAGCACGGGATCAGGAAGCATTCTTTTCCACTTCGCTTCTCCCAAGGAAAGCATCCTCACTGACTAATTAAATATTCAATAGAGTCCCCCAAACCCACCCCTTAGTAGCTGGACCAAAGTATCCCTGCTGTAAAGGTTACTCTGTTCCCACTCTAGTGATCATTAGAATTGAACCCTCAAAACACCAAGCTGAACTTTAAATAATTTGACTGTGGGACAAAGGCCAGGCACTCAGACCAAACGTAAGATTCAAGAGTCACTGAATTATTATTTGACTTGGAGCCAGGCAGGGTGGCGTGTGCCTACAGTCCCAGCTTCTCATGCTCTGGCTCTTGGAGTAGGAGGGTCACTTGAACCCAGGCCTTCGAGATCAGCGTGGGTGATACAATAAGACCCAGTCTCCAAGAAAACAGAACAACCTAACATCCCAGAAACTAGAAAATCACCCACACAACATTGTTAGTTGGTGAAAACAGCACAGAAAGACAGAGAAGGTGAAACAAGTAGAAAAGAATGTCTAAATAGGTATTACAACCACAGACAAGTATTGAGAATTCTTAACATAATAAGGGTTAAAAATAACATGTGCTCTAAGTGAGCCAAATATAACTTATAGCAGGTATGAAATACTAAAAATTTTAAAATTTGAGATGGGGGGCTGGCCAAATAGCTCAATGGATTAAAACACCTGCAAGCAGGCGCAGTGCCCCTGGGGTGCACTGCACCCCAATTGAGACTGGGTGTGGTGTGTAATCCCAGCTCTTAGGAGGCTGTAAACAGGTGGATCACTATGACTGTGATCTAGTCATGAGATCCTGAACACCCTGTAGACCCTTCCCTAAAATACAAAATAAATAAATAAAATAAAATTTGAGATGGATGGATAAAGCTAATGAGCCAATGACAGAAATAAAACCCTAAGAATTACTTAGTTAAGTCAAGGAGGGGAAAGATAACAATGAACAGATGAGAAAATACAAAACAAATAGCAAAATAATAGACTCAAACCCATCTTTTAAACTGTATGTTTACAGTGTGTACATGTAATTGCTTACAGATTATATTTCAACAAGGTTGATTTAAAAACATACAATTCTCCTGCACCGCACTGTGATCCACTCCCCCTCAGGGGCTTCTCTCTCACATGTGCTGTTGGCCCTGGGCGTCAGCCTTACAAATGTACCTGTAGAAACGCTCGGGCCTGGAAGACTTCACTACCTGCAGTCAGTGCTTAGAACTACATCTTGTCATTTCTGAGCTCCGATGTCACCAAAGGGAACATCCCAAAGGGCAGCTTTCCCACCAACCATGACAAATCCTGAGTCACCTAGTTCCCTGCATGAGTTTTTAGCTTGAGGACAGTTCTAAGCTTTTTACACAACGCTATCTTTCTTCCTTCCCATGAGTGAAAGAGGTTTGTGAAATAGAGAAGCAGGCACTCTCTCACCTTAACTCTTCCTGGAGTTGATTCTCAAATCAATAGGCAAAGTGGTGAAGTTTTGTTGCTTCTTCCCTTCAGTTTGCATGGCCAACTGCATTGGTGGATAAAGTTCATTTGTCTTTCTCTCTCTGTAAAGAAAATTGAGCTGACAGAGGGTCGACTTGATTTCTGGCATAGCAGTTTTTGTTCACTGGCCAATAATGATCTTTATTTTTCCAAAACTCTTTCTCAGGGCCAAAAGAGGGGCTGAATGAACTGGTCTTCCTTTGCTGAGCCATGGTTCCAGTAATTCAAGCCAACTTAGACTTACTGGTTTGGCTTGCTAAGTGGAAGGTTCTTAGCAAGGAACCTGCTCAGGAAAATCGCTGCACCCAAAAGCTATTAGGGAAACTGGGGAGAGCTCAAGTTATTTGCTGGATAAAAAGAAAAATAAAAGCAAAAAGATCAATGGTTGTCAGTAGAGTTACAGGTCTGTTACCTCCTATTGTCATATCAGTCCTTTTATCTGACTTGTTGGCAGAGAGCAATCCAAATTTTATGTGACAGCTTTGGACTTTCCTTCCTTCATGATGGTTACAAAGTCGTCACAAGCTGGCTTCAGTCAGTGTTGATAATCTTCTACATGAAAGATTCTGCTCAAGACCTCTAACATCAGACAAGATACATCATGCATATAATTACAGACCTACCAATATTTTCCAGATTATTAAGACTATCTTTCATACTCTTTCATTTCAGTAAAGCTGTCCTTATCCTTTCCAATGTTTTCACAATCTTTTAGGATCAAATAAGATGGTTTGCAAAAGTCTTTCAGAAATTTCAAAGTTAGACAAAGAGGTTGACTTTTGGAATGCACGTTAAAAACCTACCTGATTTCAATTGATTTGAGTAGTCAATTCCACAAAGGTGCACAAAAGTCCCTGAATTATAAAAGATTGACAATTTCACTTACAACAAAAGCAGTGCAAATTAAAACTACAATGAGACATCATTTCTCAACTATCTCATTGGTTTAGAAAAAAGTAAGCTTGGCAGTACATGACAAAATTTTGGAGGAAAGTGTCTGCATTTATTGTGGGTGGTAGGGTAAAGCTCCTCTATGGAGAGGAGCTCAAAATTTCTATAAAAATTACATGTACATTGGCCCTTTGATCCAGCAATCTCACTGCTATGCAACTTATTCTGAAAATGCATCTCCACATATACCAAAAGTATAAGTTACTCATTAAGGAGTTTTTTGTAATAACAAAATATTACAGATGCCCACCTCCAGAGTCTGAATAAAACATGGTTCATCCACATTTATAAATAAAAGAAACAGGGAAATAAATTTATACATTCATTGGTATCAAAAGAAATACAGAAAAGATAAAAGTAATGACTGTAGCTGACCTACAAGGACTAGATGGATGATACACTGGGAATAAGGGTATAAGATTTCTCTAATCAGAACTATTTTAAATTTTAACCTTGGAGCCACATAAATATTTTATATGCAAATTCAAATATTTATATTCAAACCATAAAAATAAAACAAAATCTTAATGTTGAATACACAAAGAATCCTACTTACACATAGGTAACAAAGCCGCACAGAAAAAAAAAATGAGTTAATCCAAGTGATTTGTAAATACTAGACTGTATATTTTTCATAGTGATGCTCAGAATACAAAGAGAAGCAGAAGGCCTTTATAAAAATAACCAGGAAAGAGAGAAAGGGTAAGGAAGGGAAAGAGATTATTTTTCCTTTTGTAACATATCAATTGATTAAGGAAGTATCACCAATAGCTGCTGAAATTGCTAATATAAGGCCTTTTGGACTGCACCCTTTTCCCTACCACCCACAACACATGCAGACGCTTTCCCCCAAAATTTTATCATGTATTGCATTGCCAAGCTTACTTTTTTCTAAACCAATGAGATAGTTGAGAAATGATGTCTCATTGTAGTTTTAATTTGCACTGCTTCTGTTGTAAGTGAAATTGTCAATTTTTTATAATTCAGGGACTTTTGTGCACCTTTGTGGAATTGACTACTCAAATCAATTGAAATCAGGTAGGCTTTTTAAACTGGGATGGAAGACACACTCAAAGTATCCTGTTCCTCATGATTCATAAGAGGAGCACAACCTTGCAATGAAGAGAACTTTCATCACTACAGTGACCAAGTGACCCAACTTGATTTCACCAATAAGAGTGTGAGCGGCTGACATGAGTGGCTCTGTGGCAGGGCAATGGGTCATCATGGGTGGTATCCTCCAGCCAAGAAAATATAAGCAGAATTTAATAAGGAATAATTAAGAAAAATCCAGGGTGAGAGACATTCTGTAAGACAACTGCTGTGGACTCTTCGGAAACATCAGTGTTTTGTGCTGGGGGCACCAAAGTTCTGTTTTAATTTAAAACAGACTTGAGGGACATCATAAGAAAATGCAATGCATAAATGTTGGGCCAGCAAGATAGCGCAACAGACTAAGCACCTGCTTAGACAAATGCAGGGACCGGGCTTTGATCCCTGGCACCACATGCTACACCGGGCAAGCAGCTGGCACATGCCAGTAACCCCAGTGCTGGGGAGGCTGAAAACAGGAGCATCACTACAAGTCCAAGCTGGGACTCTATATCAACAACATTTCTATAAAGAAAAAAAAAAGCATAAACTTTGGCTGAATCCAAAGAGAGAGAGAGAGAGGAGGGAGGGAAGGAGGGAGGGAGGGAAGGAAGGAAGGAGGGAAGGAAGGAAGGAAGGAAGGAAGGAAGGAAAGAAAGAAAGAAAGAAAGAAAGAAAGAAAGAAAGAAAGAAAGAAAGAAAGAAAGAAAGAAAGAAAGAAAGAAAGAAAGAAAGAAAGAAAGAAAGAAAAAGATAGAGGGGCTGGGGAGATGGCTAGTGGAATAAGCACTTCCCTGGCAAGCACAAGGATCTGAGTTCAATCCCCAGTTCCGCCAAAAGAGAGAGAGAGAGAGAGAGAAATAAGTGGAAACAGGAATAAAATATGCCTTTAAGCAAAAATAGAGAAACTTGACAAGAGATGGTATATTAGAATATGTTCTAGAATTGTTGACTTTCATGCCATAAAATAAGAGCATTGTCCATATAGAAGAATAGAAATTCTCAGGAAATGCGAGCTGAATGATTTAAGCGTGAAATGTCATAACATCTGCAACTTCTTTTCACACAGTTTAGAAACTACCAATCGAACTGTCTGTGGAAGGAGAGCACAAAAGTGGCAGAACACTGACAACTGGTGAACTTCGACAAAGTTCGTGTGGGTGTTCATTGTCATGCTGTTTCAATTTTTCTGTAACTTGAAATATGTCAAATAACATGTTAGCAAGAAAAGTGCTACCTGTCACCTATCAGATGCCCTTTGTGCTCTCTCTCCTTGTGCTCTAGCACAGGATCTGCTCTCAGAGTCTAACACTGGGAAAGGAAGGGGCCCCGCTTTGGAGCCAGAGCAAAGCTCCTGTTTATGGAGGGGGTACAAAGCAGACTCTGCTGTCCCCGCATGGAGACTCAGCCTCCCAAGGGGTCCTCGAGGTTAGGAATCTGGAGTCAACAAAGGAGGATATCTTCTCTAGTGCAGGAATGTGCACAGTCAACAGAAGGATTTCCTGTGAGGACATGAGCCTGGTCTGTTGGAACCATTTATGGGGTGGTACACCCAGGACAGAGGATGTAGAGTGGGCTGTGGTAAGAGCAACAGGCCTTCCCTCTAAGGGTACAGTGAGGGAAGCTGCTTGGGCAGCTTTGGTCCACGTGTGTCCCCACACTGCCCTTGTCCCAATAGACACCTTGTGGATGGGTCTTCCCCCAGCGCACACTCTTACACATGACTCCTACAGGAGCTGTGTGTCCTCCTGATGTGTCCCACAGGACACCAAGTGTAGATGTGTGACAGCAGAGTGCCTCTGGCTGGCCCAGGTACTCTGCAGCACTGCATTCTCTCAGCTCTGGGATAGACTTCCCAGCCTTTTGTCATCAGGAAGAGCCTGGTAACTCTGGCTGACTGGAAGAGTCACTTGGTACTTGTGGTCTCTCACTAAGCAGATCGATCAAAGAGATACTGCGGTGATGACACTTCCTGTGTCACCCTGTTAATGTCCCTGGGCCCGAAGGTCGAGCCATTACTCTAATCACTTCATGTCCCACGTCTTGTGGGAACACAAGGTGTTCTTCTTGCTCTGAAATGCTGTCAGAGCACTTAGAGTCACAGCCATAAACCCCGGGGTCAGGGAAGAGCTTGGTGACATCCTGCAGTTGCCTGCACCTGCTGTGGGGTTCAGCCAAGCACGAGTCACTGTGCCCAGGAGCTGCTTATTAAGAGCAGACTAATAAGTGTTCAGGAGTTTTGGGAACCAGTTAGTGAACACTTGCTATCTTGAAATTGGCCTTATGGGATTATCTACACCAAGGAAATTAGTAAGCACTGAAAATCACAGCTCATCCTCCCAGCCACAGCTGGTTAAGTGCTCCCTAGCACATTTCTTTCTTTTTTTTTCTTCCTTTTGTATTTTTCAGTAAGGGTCTATAGGGTCTTACTACATAGATCAGACTCATAGTGATCCGGCTGTGTTCCGCCTGCCAAAGAGCTGGGATTACACGCACCACCTCCACGCCCAGTTTCCTAGCACACTAGTGGCTGTAATCCAATGCTCCATAGCATAGTGGTTAGGAACTCGGGTTTTATAGTCAGGCTGATGTGAACTAGGGTCCTGGCTTGACATTTAGTCTTTTATTTAATTTCTGTTTCCTAAAAGAGAAGTGAGGTATTTTTTTTAATGACATTATTAGGTGGCACTGATCCCCCGTTCTCGTATTTCCACTTGGAGAACTACAATGAGACCCAGCGTTTCCTGGGTCCTCAAGCAAGGATGAGTAACTTTCATAGTGGGTGGCTTTCAGGAGATTCTCAGCAGGGGTGACCACCATCCTGGCCGCACATGGCCACAAACCTCTTGGGGAAGATAGCTGCTGGAGCCTCCTCCACACGGACTCAGCACAGCCAGCCAGGAGAGGAGATGGAGAAGGGCTGGCCTCCTTCCATGACAGGTGCTTCCCAAACTTTTATTCCAGCAGTGTGCCCAGCAAACCCCGGATTTGTTTTAGTATGAAAGCAATGAGCCCTCTAAAAGATACCAGGAAGGAAATTAACCAGTCTCTGCCCAGCGTATAAACATTAGACTCAGCGCTTTGCTTGCAGTAAGGGCTCTATAGAGAACACCCACAGGCATTTTCTTATAAAAGTGTCCATGTGACTCTGTAGCTCTCTGTCTGTAATTATACTTACATTTACTACTATTTTCCAGAGTTCCATTTTCAATCCAAACGCTCCCTTAAAGGGTAACCTGCAGAAAGGAAGGCGTGATTGCTGCATCCGCATGCATGACCGGCACACGTGCAGGTCCTAGGGGGTGCAGGGGAGGGACTGGGGCAATTTAATCATGTGGGAGACTGAGGTATGAGCTTAGAGCCATGTTCACAGTGTGTACATGCAAAAGGCGGGGTGGAGTGGGCAGAGGCCAGAAAGGTACTAAAGGGAGGCAGGTGGTGGAGACACCCTCTAACTCCTAAAGCACGCCAAAGAGTTTTTTAAAATGAAGCAGAAACTAGAGCTTTCCTTTCTTTTCTATAGAATGCAGTCTTTCCTCCTCATGCTTTTCATTCTGGCTAGCTCAGACATTTTATGGGAGCTTCTCTTAATCTACCAACCTTGGCGGTATCCTTTTCTACAGAAGGGTCAGCAGTCATGGGCCACTTGCTCAGCCTTGACTCTGACTCTGTGTCCTCAAATGTGAAGAGATAACAGTAATACCATATCTGTCTCCTAAGGAGACATTGTCTCACTAAATAATCAAATGGATTCAAAGCCCTGGGATCAGCCTGGCACACAGTAGCCAAGAGATGTGGTTGTCACTCTACATCCTTCTTGTCTGTACCACACGGTAGACAGAATCCACCACAGGCAGGGGTCTCCATTGCATTTACACAAGGGCCTCACAGAGTGGGCGTGGTCTTCTGAGGACTTTCCCTGTGGGGATTATGAAGCTTAAGCCTGTGTACACCCCTTCCAATGTGACATTTCACTGACAGTGACTAGGAAGGACCCTGGGCTTTGCAGAGTTCACTTTAGATTCTGGAGCCTTCTCCAGCACCACATGGTAGCAGCAAAAGCAGCCTGTTCCTTTGTTTATTCAACAAACAGTATGCTAAGTGCCAAAGATATGCTGAGACATGGGGCAGGGCCTTGAGGACCTCGGGGTTTGGTGGGAGAGCCACCAAACCTTTAGGCGACATATTGTTGCCTATAATATCTATCATTCTCCAGCCAACATGCATCAGTGAGGGAAGACCCTTACCACAGTGCCCTCTTGGTGCTGAATGACACATCCAACTCAGACTGTTTCATAGGAAAGTAGAATGAAATGAAAGGAGAACTTCTTGGCTCATTCATCAATTCATTTATTCGGCAAGCAGTCGCTGTGCTTTCTGCAAGTGAAACAGTTAAGCATTCCAAAGCTAGACCTGCTTCATTAGAAATCTGCCTCTCTCATGGCTCCTTGGCACAGCTTCTGGATCAGTTTTCCTGGAGGCAGGCTGCTCCTACTACTCCCAGACCCTGATGCCTACCAGGTCTGACTCCCAGTCCAGCTCCCTGAGCTGAAATAGCATCTTTTTCCATCCAGCAGTAGTTCTTAGACAAGCTCTCCTTGGTCAGGTTTAGTTACATGGCCATCCCAGAGTCACTCACTGGGGTCGGCCCTGGGATTTTAAGACCAAGAACTTGCCCTGTGGGGTAGGAGAGGCAGGTTTCCACACACACCCTCCTCCAATCTTATGTGGGAAGAGTGGTTTCTTCAGTGAAGAGTGGGCACTTTACCAAGAGACACTGGGAAGTCCAAAGCGTAAGATGCCCTCAAGTGAAGATCCACTCATGGGTACAAAAGATAAGGTGGGGACGGAACTTCAAGGAAAGCTTCATGAGTTAGTTGATGTTTGGGACATGATTTGGAGACCCCTCAAACTTCAGCTGACAAGCCAGAGAATTCAAAGCAAGGGGAGGACATGCCTGAGGGTGTACATACACATGGTCTGTGAGCTTTGCTACAGAGCATGTGTGGAGGGTCGGAGTACGGTTCCTGGGAAAACATGAGATAAGGAAGACAGATAAGTACAGCACTGCACAGGACCTCTGAGTGCCCTGTGTGTGCACACGTATCTTCTTATCTTATGAAACTTTTTCCATGCTATTTTATTTACATGAATTAATGTAACACAAAAGGTCATTGAAGATAGAAACACAAGTCATTGCATGAGGTGAGGCCTGGTACATACTTATGGATCTTCAGCTGAACTGTATATTGATCTAAATGAGATCATTTTGTAAGACATTCCCAGATAGCCTGGTACCTAGCACATTTTAACTCTCCACAGACAGTAGCCATCCTATCTCAGCTGGCACAACATCAATTTTTAGTGCTAAACACTTGATTTCCAGTATTTTTCAACTGTTGACTCAGTCATTATTACTCACTCTCAGTTTTGGAGCAAGACTTGGAGATATATTTGATTTGGGAATTTTTTTTTTTTTTTTTTTTTTTGTAGATTTATGCCCACACTCACAGACAAAGAAACTTAGAATTACTACTTGGAGACTTGCAGAGTAAGAAATATAAACCATGCGTTTGTTTCTGAAAGTCTCAGGGGAAGAGCACTACAGAAGCCACTTGTAGAAAATGGCTTTCTGGCAGTGAGGATTAGTTTTCATCAGAGGAAGACTGAGGGCAGTGCAGCCTAGTGCAGCACTCACCTCATTCACCTACCACCTTGCTGGGCTGCCCGCCCTTGCTCCCAAGAGGCCCTGAGAATATACAACATGCCCAACAATTGAGCCAATCACTCCTCTTGGGATTATTGGTTTTAATCTGTATTAAACTGGCATTTGAAGCATAAGATTGCAAAACTAAACTGTAACTGGAAATAAAACATTGTCGGTGACACATGAACTGGGAATCCCCCCACACCCCCCTGCCATGAAGTGTTTAGAGGGGTGGAGGGTCCTTTCCATTTATGTCCACAGAGTCCCCCACTGAATGTCCTGTGACCCTCTGTCGCCTGCCTTAGCACTTCAACCTTGGGTTTTTCTGAGTCATTTTGAAACCCGATGTTCATATCCTTTCCCATTAATAAATGGGAAGTATCAAAAAAGTCAGTATTCCATGGAGTTTATCGGACACTTCTGAGTCAGCGACCTTTCCAGATCCAGAGGTCACAAAATCTCTGCCCCTATGAAGCTTGAAAGGTCATATATATTAAGTAACAAATAAACCAATTCCATTAGGTGGAGATAATATTCAAAATAAATGGAGACAAGGCAGAGAAGTAGCGGGGGCCTAAGGGGTCAAGGAAGACATCAGATGGTGTAATGTGAAGGCAGAGCGCAGGGAGCTATGGGGACAGCCCTGCTGGCACCTGAGGACAGCCTGCTCCAGACAGACTACAAGTGCAGATGTCCTGAGGATGGAAGAACACAAGTGAAGCAGAGTGTCTGGGGCAGAGAGAACAGAGATGAAGTCTGTAGGAGATCAGGTCAAAGGCAACAGCCCAGCCCACATGGCCCTGTGGCAGCTGGGAAGATCACATTCTTTTTTCTTCCCAGAATGCCTTTCTTGTCTCCTCCACAGTCCGCCATTTTCCTCCCCTCTTGCCATTTCTTCATTCAGTAGTCACTTCCCTCACAGCATTTGCCATTGTGATGACTCAGAGTCCTACTTCTTCTAGAGGCAGCTGGGGGGGGGGGTATTTCAGGGCAAAGCATCCCCCACTCCGTGGCCTGTGTTCATCAAGGCCCCTCCTTCCCCTGTCTCAGCACAGTAGTTGGCACCATCCCTGCCCCTGTAGTGAGATTCCTCACCATTCTAGGTCCACCCAACTTTGGTATCCAGGTAACACTGAGCACTAATTTCTGGTCCCTGGTTTCCCAAAGACACCCTGGATTTTATCCTTCCTGGAACCTGACTGCCCAGCTTTTCTCTCAATTTTATAATCAAACAAGACTTTCCAGTAAAGCCACTTTGAACTTACCAAGGAATCGCTAACATCATAAATTCGCCTTGGCCCTTATTTTTGTCATGACTCAGATCACACAGTGTCCCATTAATGCTAGGTTGCAGACTTTCGGGAAAGTAAGGAAATTGGCGTTGTAAACTAAGGCCTCTATTGAAAACACTGCCAGCACTTTCCAGCGGGGTTATCATAATAACCCAGATAAAACGTTGAAGCGAAGCAACCCTTCCTCTTTTTTTTTTAACCCTATTTGACACAGAAAGGAAAAAGTTATCCCTACTGCAAGGGCTTGAGTAAAGAAAAAATGAAGCAAAGGACAGTCAAGACCCAGAAACCAAGCACAGGACCCTGGACTAGCAGCTCCAGTCTGCAGCTCAGCAGTGGTCCTGGGAGTGGGTGATCAGGCAAGGACTCAGCCAGGGGCCACCCTCCCTGGGGGCAAGGAGTCCAGCATATTTTAGAACTGACCCCCTGAGACATGGGTAGGGGCCTGAAGTAACGAAAGAAGCAGCCAAAGGGAAGGACATTATCAAGACTGTGGGCCACCTTCATCTCCTGCTGACCCAGCAGGGAGTCTGAAGCCAGCATGAGTGCACTCTGGTGCTGCCCATGCTCCAGTAGAGAGCTGGGGGGCCTGTACCCCCTTCTCGCAAGTCCTCTCAGAGCCTGCTGGGTGCACTGGCGAACTGAGGTCTGGTCCCAGAGTCTCTGGCTGCGCAGGTGGCCAGGAACCCTTGAGGGCCAGGGCCATAGGAGCTCAGCAGCTGGTCCCCCGGAAACATGCGGTGCTGAGGACAGCAAAGAAGTGAGCTGGGTGTGTGTGCGCATGCATGTGTGTAGGGGTGTGTGTGTGTGTCCACTACACAGACCACTCAGAGGTCAGTAGGTGTGCACATCAGGAAAGGCACAAGAAGAGAAGCACAGGAAAAGCCCAGGAGGCACTAGGGAGGAGCAGCAGTCAGCTCTCCTCCTCCTCTTGTGTCTCCCCTCTCTCCCTCTGGAGAGAGTATGGTGGGTGCCACATCTCTGCACTGGAGGCACCTGGGAGAGGATGCAGGAGGGGCCTGCTGCTGCACTGGGAAGGAGGATGGGCTTTGGCTGGGGAGAGACAACTGCCAGGGAGGCAACCCTGGGGCAGAGGCACCTGAAGGCTAAACACCCACAGAGAGCCAAGGGAAACAGCAGGTGCTGAGGCCCTAGGGCAGGGGGAGTCAAGCTCTGAGAGGCTGGGCCCTTGGGAAAAGAGGATGGGTGACAGGTAAACGGGGAGGGTCCCAGAGGGACATGGCCTCTTGGGCAGCCAGTCAGCCAACAGCTGGGTCCACTCCTGGTCTGGAAGGGCCCAGGCTGTGGTTTGGAGCATAGACCACTGGGAAGTGAGTGGCACCAGGAAGCCCAGGAACAGACGCCCTCAGGAAACTGGGCTGGGGTAAGGGGAGCTGGCTGTGCAGGGAGCCATAGTGAGACTGAAGCCTACAGTATTCACTGGGGAACAAACAGAGTCAGGATGATCTGACCATCTGGAAGCTGATACCAGCCCATCCCAGCCCAGCTCTCAGGACACATCCTCTGGTGGGAAACAAAGCTGTGACCCATAAGTGTGCTAGCAAAGGATGACGGCTATGAATGAAACCAAACCACAGGAGGCTGCTCAGACTGAGGTGTCAAGAACAGCCCTGCTGCGAGCAGTTGGGGCAAAGGCCTGAAGTCATGAGGGGGCGAGCCCAGAGCCCTGCTGGGGGTCATCCCATTGCCAGCAGGTGCAAAAGCTTCTCCATAGTTGTCAAGGTATGGCTGGCTGCAGAGGCTGGGGCTTGGGGCAACTGCTGAGATGCCCCCTTGCTGGCCACCATCCTCCAGATGGCCCTGCTTTCCCTGGAGCTGGAGGGTTTCTGAGATGCAGAACTGCCCTGGCTGAGCCAGAGGGTCACCCAAGTTCCAGGTCACCCTCACCTGCTTCTGAATACCTCCCTAAAAATGAGGGATCCTAAGACCCTTCAACGACATCTTCCAGGATGCAAAATAAAAGTTGGAGCTCCACAGGCAGCACTGGGCCAGAGCCTGCCATCCTCCCTCAGGCTCAGCCCCTCCTGGCTTTGTTTCTTTCCTCAGTAGCATCCCCCAAGCCTGGGGCCCTGGCCTGGAAGTGACACTGCTGTCCATGTCTCCTAGAAACATCTCACTCAGCTGTTGTACAATCCAGAGCCAGTGTTTTAGCTGAAATATGGTCCCCTCCACTCATGGGTTAGGACAGTGTCATTGATCCTTCACTGCCAGCTGTCTGCAGGCCAAAAGGTGCATTTGCCCTGTACCCTGCATGCCTGGCCTGAGCCCAGCCTCTGGAAAGAAGGATGCCAGAGTGCTGCTTCTGCTATTTAAAACAATCAATGTTACTGTTTTAAAGCAACCAACTTCCTTCCTTGTACATCCAAGTATATCAGAAATAAATAATTCATCTGTTCTGAAATATTTATTGTACGCAGGTGGTGTTCTGCTCTCTGAGAAAAACAAGTCATCTAAGAACTGGTGGAGGACACCATCGCCAGTCATCCCAGACATGCTGTCCACTGGTGACGACCATGCGAGTTGGCCATGCCATCTCGACTTTAAAGAGAAGAAAGAAGAGGCAGCAAATGACTCTCCATAATAAGAGCCAGCAGGTTCTGCAGATAGTGGAGTTCTAACCAGCCTCTCTCGGGCACCACATTGCTTTCTCTGTAGGGAGAAAGTGCAGTCCATGGTGTCAACTCCAACAGAGGAAAACAACCCCTGGAACTTCCAGACAAGCACCAGGCTCCTCTACACCAACATGTAGAATCCAGCACAGATTACACCATGTGCTCCACACCAGGCCCTGGTCCTCCAGCTGAGGGGTGTGTTTGGACTCTCAGAGATCTTCAAAAGCCATCCCTGTGCATTTCTTTGGGAACCTATTCCTTCTGAGAATCCCGAGCTCACCTCAGAGTCTGCTGAGTGCTGTTCAAGTGGCTGCTGCCAGGAGTCACTGCTTTCTCTTGGGCCAAATCACAGGATGCAGAGAAGGGTGCTGGTTAAAGACCCTTTACCCAATACTCTGTGCCGGAGGGTCTGCCAGGAGCCTTGCAGAGCTCCGATTCTGACATCAGCCTTGTGTATGTCAGCTCTCTGTTGCTATGACAATAGGCCAGAGAAAATCCACTTATAATGAAAAAAAGATCATGCCCCACAGTCTCAGAGGTTTCCATCCTAGCAGGTTGGCTCTGTCCCTGTTGGGCCTGTGGCAAGGAAGAATCAGGACAAGCAGTGATATAGGAGCTCCAGATGATATACTGAAAATACTGTAACTCCCAACCTGCTAGTGTCCAATACACAGAGTTTAAGTTTCCCAAAATCAAAGGATGAATTCTAAGGGACAGTATAGGTTATGAGAAGAGGAGGAAATTTTCTTGAGGGGAAACAGCTCCTGAGAGACAGGAGGGGGCCTGAGTGGGCTGCCAATGAGCCTGCTTTTCAAAGGACACTTATAGAGCAAAATCATAACGTGGGTACAATGTGGGACAAAATTACGATCAACCAGTAAGATTGCACGTACAATCCACTCAAGTAATGCGGATCCAATGGGAAGTCGCATAGGAAGCCTGTGTGGATGGCATCAGTGACCTGGATCGGTAACCTGGAATCTTAGTCATAGTGGGTGAAAGCCCATAGCCCACCCCATCTCTATAGAGATGATTTATTTATATGGGAAATCTCAGAAGGGTGGTGCCAGTAACCCCATGCTCCCATGTATCTCTTTGGGAGTTATGTAAATCTGGTCCTGGTGACTTTAATCTTCTTCGGACATGCCTCCAGCCATAGTTCTAATGCTTTCTTATCCTCTGCACTGACTCCTCGAGGGCCTGGCCCTGTCTGACTGCCTAGAATATTTCCACCTAACTTAGCACCTATAACACCAGCACCTACCTGGAGAAAAGAGAGAGAGGGGCTAGGCAGGTGCCAGCGCCCCTTCAAGGTTGCACCCAGAGGCCTGGTTTCCTTCTGCTGGACTCCCGCTGCCTCTCACAGGCTCCTCCCATCTCCAGCAGTGCTGCCAGCTGCTGCATACCAGACTTTGGGGATATTTAAGAGCCAAACCAATAGCTCCAGGTATTAGTGTCCTTGTTTTCTAAACTCAGATAGCTTCAGACTAACAGCTAAGGACACTTACCTGGGTAATAAGCAGCTAGCACAGCCAGAATTCAGCCATTTTCTCACCAGCCCATACAGTACGAGTTCTCAGACACTGAGACCCATGAGAGAAAGGTCCCATTAGTGCTGTTAATCATAAACTAGTATAAAGCTCTAGTCAGACTGTGGAGATGAATTTATTTCTAGGCCAAGGCCATGTGTTCATTCGTCCATTTCTTCATTCACTGCCCCTTTCCTTTCCTTGGAATGGGGAGCTGCCCTTTCTCCCTCTAAGGAGCCCACATCTTGGTCAGCCTCTCAGTGTCATTTTTAAGTTTTGGCCCAAGAGAAGTCTCCCTAGCTGGATATGGCTCTTATCTCCTTGCCCTCAAGCAGCATTTCTACCCAAAAGTAGAACCAAGTTTTATAGAATTAGACCACAAAATTTGGTCACCAAGAATGATTTACAGGGTGGAAATTTGAATTAAATGGGGAAACATACTCTTCATTTTCTCTTTAGGGTTTGTGCTTCTGGAATACCTCACCTAGCAAAACCATAGCCCTTTATTGCTCGATGCTTAATCCAAGGAGTCTGGTTTTATTGCATCGGGGCATTCAAATCAACCGTTTCACTCCGCAGACAGAACAACATTCATGTAACTTGCTGTGACTCAGATTTGAGCTGCTCAGCTTCATACTCAGCAGCTCTGAAAGCTGCAGCCAACAGAGAAATGACAGTGACTGGACCGACCTTGCCGAGGCTCTGGATGTCAGCACCTGAATTCTCATTTCAACACTCAGCTTAATTTGCACTGTGTGTTTAGCTGAGCCACTTTTGCTTATGCATACTTTGTTGAAATAAGATCACAACAAATATCACATTATAGGAACTCATGGAGAAGCTTAGAGATGTTTATTTCTTACACACAGAAGAGGAACTCGGCAGGATGCTCTCACCCCCATTCCTGGGAGAGACTAAACCCAGTAAAAAGCAGAGCGAACCAGGTTGCGATCGCACTGTAAATGTCTGTGTGCCCTGCCACACCAGCTCCCCAGTACCAAATCTTGAAAGTTAAACTTCATAGCTTCAGCAATCATATTACAAAACTACATTTCTGTCTACAAATTAGGCTTACTCGAGTGTAATAGATTTTTACAGGGACAATCTGGTAGAGTCAATATTTCTGCAAGTGATATTTCCAGAGAGCCTGTAGCAGAGCTATATAAATATTGTTGCCTCCTATAGTCAATTCTACTAGGCAATGGCCAGGCTCCTCCTACCAGTGGGCAGACAGCAGACTTGAAATCTCTTGGAGACAAGGGTGTATTCCGCATCCCTCTTATTAGGACTCCAGTTTCAACTTTGAAGATTCTCCCCCAAATCTTTGCTTCCAAATCCCAAGTTATTTATTGCTCAATGAACTCTAGACTCTTGGTCCATGAGGACTTACAGCAAAGACATAAGCTGGCCTTCCTGTGACCTTTGTGATTCCTCAATGCTAGTTTCAGGGACCAGGTCACCAGATCAGGCTCCCTCTACATTCTGTGTCTGCCCGTGAGGTGAAACAGCCCGGTATCGCTTCTCGTCTCTCCTCTTCTGTGGCACAAACTGTTCATCTTCTGAAGTGGTGACACCTGTATCTCTTGTCCCTCCACCCAGGACTACATTTCCTACGAGTAAAAAGGAAACAGTAGTCTTATATTTACAGGGAAAAAACACTCTTCCCCTCATGTTTCCCGCCACTACTTCGCTGCTACACGGCCCACTCAGCGTTTTCTCAGGTGAGGTCTAGAAGCCCAGAAGACCCAAGTCCTTGCGGAGCTCCACTTCTGAGAGCGCAGGCCAGCGCGGCACTTCCCACGGTGTCCACTAGGGGACACTGTCGGCCGAGGCAGCCACTGCGCCTGGAGGCCCGGGGGGGCCCAGGAGCACTACCATTTGGTCACCCTCTGAGGCCACTGCCCTGTGTCATTCCCTAATGCTCCCTGCGCTGATCCCCAAAGTCCCACTGGATGTGCGCAGCTGTTCAGTGGGAGCCTCTCGGGGCCTTCAGGGCCCTCCTCGAATCACAGCCCATACGCTGACTCGTGCAAGCTCAGCTCCTACCTAAGGGGACGTGGGGTGCCTGAGAGCTGCATCGCCAGACCTCGTCCTTGTGCTGAATGGTGAGTCACCACTCTGTCCTGGGATGGTTTTTCTTCTCCCAGGAGCTCAGGTCCCTCTGAGCACAGAGAGCCCCACCAGGCGCGTGCAGCAGCTCCTGCCCAATGTAAGCACCCTGGAGGCCTAACTTCGGGCAGTTTCTCAGCTGCCAATCATGAGGGAAGCCACTGGGATACCGGGTGTTGGCTTGCACTGAAAAGTCCAGCTGCTGCTCCAGCATTTGCAGTAGATTTTACAGGTGCAGGGGGCCTGAGGACCCTGGATCCCGATTCCAAACCCACCAGGGAATGCACACGAGGCCGCAGGGTCAGCCAAACACAGGCTCTGTACCCGCCCATCCCCCAGCCATGATCTGGGCCTGAAGTAAGCAGGAGCTCTGCTTATCTCTACCCGAGGTGGCCTCTTCTAATGGCTGCTGAGGAACTTAGAACAAGAACCAAGAAAACACAGCCCTGGATTTACGACAGCAAACAGAAGCCTCCTGACTGCTCTCTGGGAACTGGGTTTCCCTGAAAATCTGCGTCACTGGCTCCTTTCAAGGCAGGGACAGGAGGAGACTGTCCCTGAAGAAACCAGACTTCCTTCAGAACAGACTCCCTTCAGAAACCAGAGTGCAAGGAGGAACAAAGAAGCCCAAATCAGTTCAAGGAGGTCACTGCAGCCCCCACAGTTCAGGCCTGCAGAGGCCCACTCACAGCGCCCTTTTCTCCTGGAAAAAGTGGCAGCCAGAGCAGTACTGAGCCCACCAGCCAGACTGGCATTCTGCTCTGCTGCAGAGGTGCATGGGTCAAACCAGGGACTGTGACCAAGACGGTGACAGTGAGCGATGACTGATACCTGCCGAAGCGCTGTTCTCAGCAGTCTGACTTCATCTGGCAGAGTTGGGGAACAGCCAAGGGCAGGAAGCACAGGGCAGAAGCCTGGTGGTGCCTCTCCCAGCCCCTGCCTGCGCTCGGTTCTCTGGGGTGTTCTGCTACTCATGACTTGTGTTACTTCTCACTCTGCCCAAGCAGCAGCACCACAGGGTGGACATTATCCTCACCCTTATCCAGGGAAACCAAGGCTGCTCAGCAGCTCGCCTAAGCAGACAGGCCATTGAGGAAAAACGGGCCAAGGGGTTCGGAGCAAACCCTTAAATGTGAGCGCGTTAGCCAAGACTCAATTGCAAGAGAAAAAACCCTGCTCATGCAAGTTTAAGGGGCTTTAAAAAAAATTCTAGCTGGGCCTGGGCACGCACACTTGTAGTCTCAGCAGCTGGGAGACTGAAGCAGGAGGATAACCAGCCTAGTTTACATAGTGAGTTCAAGGCCAAGCTGCACTACACATCAAGACAATGTGTCTCAAAAATACATACATACATACATACATACTGACTTCACGCATGGCTAGATCCCCAGACTAAAAATTGTCCCATGAACTAACTCTGTCTCTGCATTGATCTTCTCAGCTCAGCTCACCACTGCTTTACCACCTGTGTAGTGTGTGTGCGCGCGTGCATGCGTGCGTGCGTGCGTGTGTGTGTGTGTGTGTGTGTGTGTGTGTGTTACTGCCTTCTGCCCATCCTTCCCCCTAAGATTGGGGAGATGACCACAAACAGGTGTAGCCAATGTTGACACAGGGGAAAGGAACTCCCAACATAGAAGATATCTGGGAGAAGTTTCTGTTCTTTGAAAATTGAACAATGAATTTTACAAACAATGGAGGTTAAGAGCAGAATATATTTATTAAGGAAAGGAAGGCTTCTGTCCAAGAGAGTGACAGAAGGGGACCAGAGTGGGTTGCCAAGAACCTTGCCTTTCTAGGGTTTTTATAGAGCAAAACCTTGAGGTGAAGTGGTTCTAAGGTAGAAACATGGAAACTCACTAGGTAGGCATGAGGTGGGACAGAACTACGGTCAACCAATAAGACTGTAAGACTAATTGCTAAGGTAAAATTGATTAAATCGGGATCAAATGGAGAAGCAAGTGACATAGCAAGTGGACATGAATACAGAACAGAGGCTTTTCCTGTAGGGGGTTGAGTTTGTGACTCCTGGGTTTTTCAAGGTGACAGATACCTATTTAGAATATCAATCCCTGAGGTCCACCCCTAGGTAGGTGTATGTGGCTGTGTTTGTTTGATCTTTTGTCTTGAGGTCTGGCCCACAGCTGAGGTGCCTCTCTCCCACAGTTATAAGATCTTGTCTTCCATACTGTATCTTTTGAGGGCCTAGCCTTGTCTGACTGCCTATAATATTTCTATCTAACTCAGCTGCTGACAGCAGCATGATTGATTATCTCAAAATCCCAAAGAAGAGACATCTGAAGACACTGGGTTAATGCAAGTCACACTGCCTCTGGTGACCTCATCACCACAGAAGGGACTGCAAGTCCCATGTTGACATCCAACAACTTCATAGGAAGTAGGCCATGTTGGTTCTCTGAACAGAAGGTTGCTGGACAGACCCATTAGAAGCAGCACTTAACAGAACTCACTGGGATCTACATGCAGTCCCTTGTGAATGTGGATCTCCCAGTTTTCATGGCACTGGCCTCCTACATTTTAGGGTCTCTCCTTTATCTGACTTGTCAAAATGAGGCCAGAAAGACAAGCCAAGAACCAAAAGGGGTGTGTGTGTGTGTGTGTGTGTGTGTGTGTGTGTATACACACGCACTTGAAAATTAATTTAAGAGCTAATGATTATTGGTTATTTTCTTTCTTGAATAAAAAGTATGTTGTTAAACAAGAGTTCTGTAATCATTTTTTAATGTATTTAGTACAGGATGTCCAGTGTCTCACTACGTAGATCGGGCTTGTAGTGATTCTCCTGTTTTCAGCCTCTCAAGCACTGGGATTACAGGCACGTGCCACCATGCGCAGTCTCAGTCACTATCTCAGCGCACCCCAGGGACCGGTCTGGCATGGCACAGCAGGGATCAAACCCCAGTACCTGAGCTCTGCCTAAGCACGCACTATATCCCCTGAGCTATTTGGCTGGCCCTCCTGTAATCCTTTACTTTTTTTTTTTTAAGAAAATGCAGCATCACTATTATGATATTCTTGCCCCAAAACGTGTAACTCAAATGTAATTGTTAGGTCCTCACAATTAGACTCCTCCTAACCTCAAGAGAAAAATGCCCACAAACCACCACTCTGTTCAAGCAGGAAGCTGCTCCCCCCCCCCCAGCTCAGCACAAGAGACTAAAATAAACCTGTATATCAGGATGTCTCCCAGACCTGGTTCTCAGGCTTACAAGAAATCCTGTAAGTCTACAGAATGCCACTGTAAGTCAAAAATAAGTCACTGTCACCTTGTGCTTTCCCACGCCCCGTGCTTCTTGAGGGAGGTCCCAGATCCACCAAGGGACCCCTCTCATGTTTAAGCCAGTCTATAAAGCTTATTCTCTTCCTTTGCCTACGGTCAACAGCCTTCTTGCCCTTGCAGGCTGTACCCAGTCTGAAATAAAGATAGCGCTTTTCCCTCAACCCTTCCAGTCCTAGAAGTCTTGATCTCTCCTTGGGGTCTAACTTAGAAAACTTTCCAAACAAAATATTAATGGGAAATAAAATGATCGAGGTACTGCCTCACAACGATTTAAAACTGATTTCCACCACTCAGAGCACACAAAGTCCAGAAAGCCGAATCGCGTAGATGCGAGGTTGCAGCCCCAGGGTGATTCCCTCCAGGGCCTTCACAGCAGAGCTTCCGGAGTAGCGTGGATGCTGCCGTTAGCGCCACCTGGCGGCAGCTATCTACTTGAGCGCAGGCTTGCACCTCGTCCTTCCCTAGGACTCCAGGAATCCACTCTGTGAGGAGCATTTAGCAGCTGACACCCAGGTCAGATGACAGATCACAGAACAACTTCTAAACACCAGTCAACAACTTAGAAATTATTAGAAGCACTTGAAACTTTATTCGCACCTCAAATGACATCTTTTAAAACGGCTTTACTAGAAATGAAAGCAAATGTTTCAAAGTTTTTATTCATGCCGTTATTTATACTTTGATCTATATTATCACTTTGCTTTAAAATATCTTACTGTCACCTAGGTACATGCGCATGCTTTGAATACATATGTAGATACGACTATATACATGGACACCCCGAAGATATTTTGACTTGTATTTCAAATAGAAAATTACTCTTGTAGTAAACTTTTTAGATGCCTTCCCCTCACTGCGTCATTCTTTTTCCTAAATGTTAATCTAAGATGGACACAGCGGCTCACACCTGTAATCCCAGCACTCAGGGGGCTGACACAGAAGGATTGCCTCCCTCAAGCCCGGCCTGGGCTATGCAGTGAGCTCAAGGCCACCCTGAACTACACGGTGAAATCCTGTCTCAAAAAATAAAACCAAATTTAAAAAGGTTAGCCTAAATGTGGCAACCCTGATCCAAGAACCCAAAACATACAACTTTTTGAGTACAGGTTCTATGCCACGAAACCTAGTTTCATGTATAGAAGTCTTTAAAGTATGGTATAAAATTACCTTCACTCTGTGTATAAAGCATACACGAAACACACATGAATTTTATATTTAGATTTGGGTTTCATCTCCAACCTATTGCTTTACATATATGTAAGCAATGCAAAATCTAAAAACATTTAAAACGCTTCTGCCCCCAAGCATTTCCAGTAAAGGATACACACGGAACTTGTGGTACAAATGCTGTGGTTTATTTATTTATTTATTTATTTATTTATTTATTTATTTAATTTAGTACAGAGTCTACAATGTCTTGCTACAGATCAGACTTGGAGTGATCCTTCCTGTTTTTCAACCTCCCAAGCTCTGGGATCACAGGCAGGCACCACCACACCCAGTGTGCCCCGAGGGCGGGGCCAGCACGGCAGACCGGGGTATTGAATCCCCTGCCCCTGCGTCTGCCTAAGCAGGTGCTTTAATCCACTGAGCTCTCTGGCCAGCCCTGTTGTGGCTTATTTAATAGTGCTATTTTCTAATAACATATCTTTCTGTAAGGTCCGAGCCAAACAGACTCCATCTTAAAAGGTCAACAAAATGTTTTTAAAATTACTACATCTGCAGATGGAGAAAAGTCCCTGCTTGCCTCCCAGCTGCGGATGTCCTGGGGATAAATCCCTACATGCCTCCCAGCAGCAGGTGTCCTAGATAGCTCAGCTGAAACAGCCAGTTCCCGGAATTACAGGACCCTTCCGAGAATTACCCTCCCGGATTCCTGCACCATCCAATTATTGTAAAGGACAATATAAACTGTCCTATCCTTTCAAATGTCAGCCCAGCTAACACACGCGATTGGCTTCTGTACACCCTGCTTGCTGCTTTCCTGCCCAAAAGTACTATATAATCCCGAGTGACCTAAGGCTCGGGGTCGCCACGGCCCAGTT
Organism: Ctenomys sociabilis; assembly: GCA_004027165.1. Taxonomy (NCBI): domain Eukaryota; kingdom Metazoa; phylum Chordata; class Mammalia; order Rodentia; family Ctenomyidae; genus Ctenomys; species Ctenomys sociabilis. The sequence goes on from PVKA01025679.1 coordinate 27,978, forward strand.
GCCTGGTGACCCTGTGCCGGCACAGCTTCTAAAATAAAATCCCCTTGCTTTTGCATGAGAGGATATCTCTTGGAGTCTTTCTTCACGCGGTGGGCTTCTCAGACCTAACATTTCCCATTTTAATTAAAAAATTTGAAGTGCTCTATGGTACAAAATCCTATATAAATCAAGGCAATAAAAAAACTTGTAGGACTGAAAACTCATCTACAAAGCATGGAGTAAGCTGTACAGTTGCATATATAATTTTATCTTTGGGGTAAAATCAAACTGGACTGTTGATTCCCAATCTTTAAAAGAAGACCAGGGTTTGGCTGGGTGTGGTGATGCATACTTGTAATGCCAGAAATTGAGAGGCTGAGGCAGGAGAAATCTTTGGAAGTTCAAAGCCAGCCTAGACTACATAGTTGAGTTCAAGGCCAGCCTGCACTGTGTAGTGAGACCCTGTCTACAAAGGACAAAGGAGTAGGAGAAGGAGGAAGAGGAAGAGGGGAGGGGAAGATGAGGAAGAGATGGAGAGGAAGAGGAAATGGAAGAGGAAACAAGAGGAAAAAGGAAAAGAGGAAGGGGAAGAAGAAGAGGAAGAGGAGGAGGAGGAGGAAGAAAAAAAACAAGAAGGTCTCAAAGAGAAGAAGGATCAGTGGAACAAGGGGAACAGAGGTGACGGCATCTGAGACACTGAGCAAGGTGCTAAACTCCGTAAGTATAAAGGGCGCTCTAAATGGGTTGGCCGAGCTGGGAGGGCTAGAAGCAGGAACCGGAACACCAAAGGGACAAGCCAGGAACAGTGGCTGGAAAGAACTCCTGAGCAACAGTTGGAATTATGGGATAGCCATGGGGCAGGATGGAAAGCAGTATTTCAAGAATCAAGTTACACATGACATAGGTTTGCCTCTTCTGTCACGAAAGAAACTGTACCTTCTGTTCACCCTTCACACACAGGGCATGGAGTAATACAGCAGCTATGACTTCTGTAAATTTTGTAATGGTACAGAAATGCCCTCCTCATGAATGTTACTTCTAAAGCTCCTTGAAAAGAGATGGGACAAATGGGTTCTTTGGAGGTTTCTTTTAAAAGGCTGAGTAAGAGCTAAATATATTTTGTGCAAATCAGCAGCATTTTTACGTACCACTGAGAAGCAATTAAAAAATAGAACGAAAAAGAGATTGCAGATGCAGTAACAAGCCAGAGATAAAGTACCTGGGGTGACTTTCATGATGTGCGGATGACCTCTGTGAAGAAGCCTCGACTGTCAGTGAGTACATGACAGTGCAGACCACATTGGAAAATGAAGCATTTCAAGATATCAATTTGACAAATGTACTTATAGGTTAATGACCCTTCCATGAAATTCCAACAGAGCTGTTGCCACACAGGACAAAGGTAAGGAAACTATTTTAAAGTTATGGGATGCAAAAAACAAGGGTTATCAAAAATATGGAGAGTATTTACATTTTTAGAAGTTATTTTACAGTAAAATGTATTTCCATTAAACCCCCTCTGAGTATTCCCCTCCTCTTTAAACACATCCATTCCATCTAGGTTGCCACTTTCTTAAGCAGTGTTTAAAAATACAATGGGTGTTACTGACCTGGGGCTAAGCCACGTGATGCAGGCTAATGAAAAGATTATAACGGCCGGTATACTGCACATTGTTATCTTCAAAGTAGCTGTTCAGATTACATGATACAGGCACAAAAAACTGATCAGACAATTTAGGTATATACCTCTCCTTTCAAAGAGCTAATAGCAATTACTAGTGTATCTTTCTTAACTGTCTTGTGTGCATATACATATATGTATATATATTTATCCATTTTTCCTTTTTCCTTTCTTCTTCTGTCCTTTACCCCATTGCTTTCCTACAATCTTGTGTAGAAGTTGTTTGCCTTTGTTTTTATTGTTTATTTTTCTTTATTAAAAAAAAAAACTTGGGGCCTGGAGATAGTTCTGTGGAATAAGCGCTTCCCTAGCAAGCGCAAGGGCCTGAGTTCAATCCCCAGTTCCACAAAAAAAAAAAAAAAACCTCAACTCAAAAAAAAGACCATCGCACACCCTCACCCACTTTCTTCACCACACATCTTCAGGCTCTCACTCAAGGCCAAAGGGACCTTAAAAGGCATTTTGAATTGGTTTGGGGCACAGAGGCAGCCACCACAGTGCAGCTGAGGACACCATGAAAGAGGGCTTCCCGGACACTTCAGGAAGCACCAAACACACTAGGAGAAGCGAATTGAAGTAGGGGGATCATGGCAGTGTGTCTTCTTCGGGAGTACAATTTAAGAAAAAAGAAGCACTTTATTTTTCAATCACAGTTCCCACAGTGCTGGTCTTACATTATTTCATTTGTTAATGAAAAATAACAGAAATGCACCAGCCTTGGCAGACAGGGCACCCATATGCATGCCTGCAGCAGAGGCCTGGGCAGTGAGCAAGATGGGAGCCACTGTCCCTGAACGCCAGCCACTCTAGGAGGGAAGCAGGAGAGTTGGAATGATCCAGAAGAGACACCAATGATGCCGAGGTGCTCCTTCCCTCTGATTGTGTGGTGTGCAGTCCAACCCGAACAGGGCACCTTTGATATGACCTTTGAACTATCAAACCACAAGAACCAGGGCCTACAAGGGCTGTACTTTCTTGGGTTCTTGACCCTGATCCAGAGTGAAGGGTCTCTGTTTGCAAGTCACTGCTACTCCAATTGAGAGGCTCATGGAACTTCCTTCTTCAGTAGAAACCCATTCTATTTCTACCCAGGTCCTTCTATAAGTTTTATACAGAACTATGTGCTTGTAGGCTGTAAGCATTGAATGCAGGGGCAGGGTTGGGTGAGGCTACTTTGGCTGCATTTTAAGATGCTTTCTGAAGAAGCTTGTGGATATAACCATTTTACACAGATTGTTTTCCCCAAAGTATGCTTCATCCAAGTTTTCATTTCTGAAACAATTTCTTAGAATTGCCTTACACTTAGTATTTATTGATTTTATTTTTCTCCTAGAGCTTTAAGCAGCAATGGAAGTTAATTTGTTATCTAGTCCATTGATTTTTCTTCTAAAAGAATGAGTTTCATTTTCAGTGTTCCCATCTACCAATTGCTCCTCATGCTGTAAGTGGGTTGGCCAGCCAATGTCTGTGAACAGCTGGTGTATTTTCTGAGTCACATAACATTCCTGGAGTTATCAGAGTATTTGGCCACGGTTGTTGCAACACATGTTTTATTCTTCCTTCTGATCTCCCTGGAAAGGGCTCTAAGCACAGCAGATGAAGTGCCTGCTTAGGCAAGCACAGGAACTAGGACTCGATTCCCAGCACCACAGGCCGTGCCAGCCCCACCCCCAGGTCCACTGAGCCAGCCACCAAGTCCAGACATGGTGGTGCACACCTATAATCCCAGACATGGTGGTGCACACCTATAATCCAGGGCTGGGGAAGCTAAGAATAGGACAATCACTGTGAGTCCGAGTCTGAGTCTGAGCTGAGCAGTGAAACAATGTCCCAAATACATACACACACATACGTGCATGCATGCATTTACACATGCATAAACTCTCTAGAGTGTTGACATGTTGGGGATCTCTGAGGAACTCCTACTAAGTAATAACACTCCTCTCTGTCCAGCAAGTCAAGAAATAAAATAATGAATAAAGACAAAAATGAAAATAGAGTTAAAGTAAAACTTTTAAACATTAACAGCTACCTTCACAAACTGACAGAAATTAGTAGTACAATCTTCTCAGCTAGGCTGTTTCTATACTTACATGATTTTCTCTCTTCCTTTTGCCCCCTCTCTTTTCTCTTAATCTCTATCAGATTTTTGAAAGCAGCACTTAATGTTCAAAATTTTTACTTTGACTAACTGTATGCTAATATCTGTAATCTGAGCGACTACATCGAGGACAGCAATGTGCAGTGTAATGGCCACAGCTGAGTCCCTTTCATCTTGTTTCTTTAAATGTGCACCGCCTCTAATGTCTTAGCTTTTACTATACTCTCTTTAAAATAAATTTAAAAAGTAAGAAAGACAAAGAGAAAAATTAAGGTTTATTGAAAGGAAGTTAATGTTTAATTGTTTGATCAATCTTGCATACCTAGACCTGGTAATCTGAGCAATAAATTTGATAACAATGTGTAATATAACAACCATTATTGATTTTCTATTCTTGTTTTGAAATTCTGTACTATTTGTATTGTTTTATGTTACTTTGTTTCTGTCTTTGTTCTTCTTATTTTGTCTTTGTTTTGTTTCCTTCTTTAAAATAGTAATTATCATAAAGGAAGCTAGATAGAAGGCTAAGGCTTAGGGTATTCTAGCCATGAGCCTGCTGGTTTATGCAGAGTTGAATACCAAATTCCAGACTGACAAGACCTAGGAAGATGCCTGCTTCTCCCCTCCTCCACACCTGCCCAAAAGCTCCTGAGATTCCAGGGCAGGGACTGTGCCTGGATGGGCACATTCCCTTTGTACAGGAAAAAAAAGGGCAGAATTCTCCCCAAGCTCACCCCCAGCATCAGGTATCACCATCCAGGGATGACACAAGGCCCGGAGCAGAGGCCGGATGATTGAGTGCCCCAGGTAGGAAAGAACTGGCATGAGATGGCAAGAGGGATCCTCACCCAGAAGGGGCAGAATGTAGTAGCAAGAGGGAAAAGCACACATACGTACATGAGGAGATGGGAACCCAAGACTGGGGGTGGTCCTGATGTTG
>PVKA01025680.1:0-20344 GCA_004027165.1 Ctenomys sociabilis
TTTTTCAGATTAACAGATATAAATGTGTAAGCTTTGTTTAAAAAAACAATAAAAAGTTATGGCATTCAAGAGAGGAAAAAATCAGAGTAAAAAAATTGTAAGCATTAACTGTTGCTTTTTTATATTCATATAATTAGAATTCTCAAAGTAGAAAGGAGTAGTCAATAAATATTTAGAATTTCCAAATTTAGTTCAACTTATAATACCACATTTCCAAGAAAAATGAACCTTTGCAAAAGAAATTTAAATAAAATCATATCAAGATACACAAAAATGAAATTGTACAAAACTTATAAGGAAAAAAACGATTAAAGCATATACATAGAAAATATTAGCTAAGGAAGAACAAAATTAAATAGCATCTTATTCCACATTAGAAAGAGAAAAAAAAAAAAAAACCAAGTGTGTAAGAAACTAGACTAATTAAAAAACTGAAAAAAAAATCTATTCTCTTTGAATTTTATACTTAGCAAACATACCTTTGAAAACTAAAAGTAAAATATTTTCTAGTTATACAAACCTGAAATATTTTAATACCTCCAGACACAGCATATAGGAAATAACAAAGAGCATAATTAAAAAGGCAAGAGAAGTTGCAGTATGCTCCTGGATGAACAAGAAAGAGCTCTCAAAGTGACAGTTATGCAGGACTATATAAAATATATTAGATGAACCCTTATTTAAAGGTCATTGAAGATTTCTATGAAACAGTACCAATCTTATGTAGGATCATACACATATTTTTTTTCACATATATATGTGTGTGTATTTGTGTATAAAGGACAGGGAAGAAGTAAACAGAAAATGGAAATATACTTTTTAAAGTTTCTAATACTAGGAAAAGATATCATACAATGTCTTTTAGATAAATTGTAATTCAAAGATATAGTATAAATCTTAAAACAAAAATTAAGATTAAGCAATATTCAGAAAATTAAATATTAATTAAAAATTAAATGTTTCAAAACAATTGAACTAAGAAAAAGGTTTCACGATAGTAAAGAAGTACTAAGAACAAAACATAAGATAAATACTGGAATGACAAATAAATGACCATCACTTCTGACAGTTTGGGGATAGGATATCACTCAAAGTTCTAGTGTGTTGTGGACATAGATAATGACCATGACACTGGTGGCCAGGTGTCACCTCGGGGACTGAGCTGTATACAGCTATTTCCTTGAAATCCACTCTATAGACCCACAGGATGAAAGAGAAGTCAGTTTGTAGAGTGTGCTGATAGAAATATTTTGCTGCTGTATATAAAAGAATAACTGAAAGACTACTATTGTATACCTCTTATTCTCTCTCTCTCTCTCTCTTTTTTTTTTTTTAGTGGAACTGGGGATTGAACTCAGACCCATCATGCACTTGCTAGGGAAGCACTTATTCCACTAAGCCATCTCCTTGACCCCCTCTTATTCTCCTGTGTTTGTTTGTCTTATTTGGTAGGTTCTTTCCATTGTTGTTTATGGGTTTTTGATCATTTTCTTCCCTCTCTAGAACATCATTTAGTAGTCTGTGTAGGCTTATCTTTGTGATCATGAAATTCTTTAGTTGTTCTTTCTCATGGAAGTATTTTACTTCTCCATTATACTTGAAAGAGAGTTTTGCAGAGTATATCAGTCTTAGTTGGAATTTGCTTTCTTGTAAGACTTGAAGTACTTTTCTCCATGCTCTTCTTGCCTTGATGGTTTGTGAAGAGAAACCTGCCATTATTCTGATGGATTTTCCTTTAAATGTGATCTGTTTCTTTTTTTAGCGGCTTTTAGTATATTGTTCCTGTGCTGAATTTCTAGGATCTTGATTATAATATATCTGGGAATGATTTTAATCGGGTTGATGTTATTTGGAGTTCTATATGCTTCGGTTACCTGAATGTTAGATTGTTGCCCCATATTTGGGAAGTTTCCTGCTATTACTTCTGCCCATATTCTTTTTATATCATTTGTATATAAGAACTCTTTCCTTCTCACTGATGCTTATTAGTCTCACATTGTTCATCTTTGCATCATCTTGCAGGTGTTGAATGTTTTCCTGCATCCTAGTTGTTTTTTTTTTTTTTTTCTCCTTTGGTGGAACTGGGGACTGAACTCATCAGGCCCTTGTGCTTGCCAGTGAAGCACTTATTCTGCTGAGCCATCTCCCCGGCCATCCTAGTTGTTTTTAAGAGCTCTTTGATTACTTTTTCACTAGCTGCAATAGTGTCTTTAAGGTCAGAGAGTCTATCTTCATTTGCACTCAAATAGATTTGCCAGCTTGTGACTGGGGTTTTAATTTCTTATATACCACTTTGGATCTGTTTCACACATTCTATTTCTTTCCTATATTGCTTATTCGAGGGTTCCATCATTTTTATATTCTGCTCTTTTTATCAGTGTATTCTTTAGAAGTACTTAGTACTTCTTTGATTATAGTTATCACTACTTGTTTTTACTTCAGAAATTATTTCTGATCTGACTTCTTCTATACCTTTCTGCAGTTGTTTCTTTACTTCCAACACTATTATTTCAGATGTGTGATTTCCAATTTCCTCTATGCTAGTGTACTTTGCATTTGCACTGGGTGGACTAGGGGCCTGAGACTGTTTTTTGTACCTTCTCTGTCATTTTGTATATCACTGACTTTTGACCTTTGGTGTACAGCTTAGTTATTACCTTAGCACCAGGTCCAGATCTAGGAAGTTCAGAATCTTCCAGGTGGGGGGTATGGCTTGGGTCTGGTTGCTGTGTTCCACTTCTTCCTGCTGCAGCCTTTCAGGTGAACCCTTTGTGTCACTCTGGCAAGATGTTCTGCTTGTGAATCAGCTGGGTGGGTCTTGCCTCTAGCCTCTTTGCAGGGAGTTCTGCTGAAGGGTTCCATGCTGGGCCTGCTCTCTGGGTTGATTTAGGTTCTGGTGGCCCGGGGCAGTCTCACTCACATGCTGGGCCTGTGCTCTGGGTCGCTTTAAGATCTGGTGGCCCAGGTGGCCTCGGTCCCCTGTTTACTTTCATTTGATTTTATTGAGACAGGGTCTTGTGCCCAGGTTGGTACTAAACTTGCAGTGAACCTCTTGCCTCAGCTTCCATAGTGCTTGGGATTTACAAGCATGCACCACCACACCTGACTCTCTCCTATATACTTTCTAAAAGTTTTACTATTTTATCTCTTGAACTTAAATTTACAAAGACCTATAATTGATATTTTTTGGGAAGGGGTAGTACTGAGAATTCAATCCAGGACCTTATGTTTGCCAGGCATATGCCTGTGTTGCTGAACTACATCCCTGACCCTTAGAATTGATTTTTGTGAAGTCAAGTTTTTCACTTTCTCCATACAGACATTAAATTGTCCTAGTACCACTTAATGACAAGATTATTTGCCTACTGCTCTACAGTGTCACCTTTGTCATAAATCAAGCATTGGCATGAACTTTTTCCAGAGTTCTTCTTTTTCCCCTTAAGTCTGTTCTTCTTATCCATATTCTTTATCTCATTGCTCATTAATCACTCAGAGAAGAATCTACAATTAAATTTACACCCTACTGGTTCAACCTCCATTTTCCTCATACATTTTCCACTTCTAACATTCCTATACATTGTGACAATGGTAATGGACTCTAAATGAATTTCCAACAATGAGCACTTTAGTGACATTCATTTCCTTTAGTAACCTTTACAGTGAGATACATCCCCATCCCTTTAAAAAAATTTTTGGGGGGCTTAGGAGATAGCTCGGCAGTCTAAGTGCCTGTTTGGCAAGTGCAAGGACACAGGTTCAATCCCTGGTACTGCATGCCGTGCTAGCCCTCGAACTTGGGGCACATAGTGCTGCCACTGAAACTGGGTGTGGTGGTACATGCCTGTAATCTCAGTGCTGGGGAGGCTGACACAGGAGGATCACTAGAGTCTGAGCTGTGTAGCAAGACTGTACCAAATAAAAGATTAAAAAAATATATTTTTTAATGCCTATAGCTTTTCACAACTTTCTGTCTATCCTATACATGCATGTTTAATTAGTACTTTACAGGGTAAAACAGACTATAATGTTCTGTATTTTAAATTCTCTATATATATCGTTCTACTAAGTTCTTACAGATCTCTTCCTTTGCTTGGAATGAATAGTCTTCCTACCTTTGTTTAATGAGTTAACTATGAAAAGAGTATCTTACTTAAATGAATAGCTTGGGAGATATCCTCTTACTGCTATTTTATTATAGCAGTAATAATAATAATACTGCCAAGTACCTTAGACATATATTTAACACAGCCCCTAAGGTTTCAGATTGAACCTTGAACCCTGTGAACTAAGCTTCCTCTGTAGCTCTCCCAAGTGATGACTGTTTGCTTTCACACAGCACTATGACACTTGGAGGAGGTGTTAATTTCTTGCTGTACCTCGTTTCCTCATCTAGACATTGTCTTTTCTTTCTCTATTAAAAAAAAAAATTCATATGTGAAACCATCTCACTGTATCAATCATTACCCCTCTTTGCTAAAGTCACCAGCATACCCCCCTTTGGGATACTTCCCTCACTGTTTGTAGATTTTTATTTGCATATTACCAACATTTTTTAAAATCACAATTTCTGTCAGGAGATATTTCAATGTTCTCATATATAATCTCTTTAATATGTTAGCTTCAAGACAAGCTTCAAAAGAATGCCACACAAAAAGTTGAACAGTCGTACTTTATACTTACAATTTGTGTGTGTGTGTGTGTGTGTGTGTGTGTGTGCACATGCGCGCGAGTGCACGTGTGCATGCACGTGTGTCTTTTGAGACTTGGTATGCAGTTCAAAGTGGCCTTGAACTTGCAGGGATCCTACTGCCTCAGCCTCCTGAGTGATGAAATTACAGGCCTGTGTACCCTGTCCATTTGTGCATATGACTATTAACTCTGGTTCTTCATATTGCTACAAATCAGACATTTCTTAGTGTATTTTTGGTTGTTGTTCTGTTGGCTTAAGAGACTTCCTTATACTTTATCCTTTCTCATAGACTTCTCAGTTCATCACTTCACTAACCACTTCAGTATGAAAATAGAGTTGGAAAAGAATTTAAATAAGTTTTCATTACCACACCACCTACCTTCTGTGCTACTTTTCCCTACTTCTCCCCTATTACCATAGAAGAACTATCTAAGCTCCTGGATAGAGCCAATCTTTTGCTGATTTACTAGATCCCATTCCTATCAACCACACAAGGGCCTTGTGCCAACCATTCTCTGTTTCTCTTCCATCACTGAAATTTCTTTCTTTTACATACATCAGCTTTTTGAAATTATACTCTCTTGACCTCTCCATTCATCTTTGTATTCTACTCCTATTTTTCTCACCTCTCTTTTTCTCTTTTTTTTTTTTCTACATAAACCTTTTATTTTAATAATCTATGGGTTAGCTTTTAAATCACATTTACAGATGAGGAATGCTTCTGGGCCCAAGCAGGTACTGGTGCTGTGGCAAAGTGCAGGCCCCACATGCAATTTACACCCAGAGGGCAGGAAAGCATACATGGTGCCCTTGGGAGTTGGGGGAAGCATGCAGGGACAAGTGGCCAGCTGGGTTAGGAGGGCTGGGGCAGGCCTGACAGTGAGTGAGCCCAGGCCAAGGGCAACCACAAAGGGGCATCATTGGCAAATGCAGATGGTATCAGAACAGTGGAGTGAAAGCCACAGTCTTGCTTCTTCAGATGAGGAGCAGAGGATAAATTCCACCTCCCCGAGGGTTACTCCAAAATTTTCCTGTTGGCATTGGCACCGAACAAGAATCCCTGAACCTCTTCTATCATCTGCTGGGCTATAAGATTCAGCTGGCTCGCCAGGGTGTTGGAAACTTTTACTTTACAATCCCCATTATAGATTTATACTCTACCAGTTATGTCCTAAGGCAGGCAGGCCTCCTGATCAATTTGAACATCAACATCTTTCTTAGTGATAATTTTGTACATAGGGATGGCTTTTTGCACTGCAGCCTTGACTAAGGGGGAAGTCTTGTTTCCTGTAGCACATAACCATTCAGGACTCCAACAGCTGGTATCCTGGAGCACCAGTCCATCCAGCAGTACTTGGTACCTGGCTGTACCTTTTACCACCTTGCTGAGTCTCTGCTTTGCTTCGGTAAGGTCAGAGATGAAGTCATCTTTTGCTCTGAGGATTTTCAGCCTGGCTTGATTCATCAAGTTGGACATCTGAATTTTCTTCTGATATTTAATCTGCTTTTCCTTCTTCTCATAGTATTCCATTATCTTCAGTCTCTGCATTTGCACAAGGTGATCTTTCTCAATGTTGAACTCTTCTGCCTTTGTATCAAGTTCTTCTGCTTTCTCATTGACTTCTTGTTCAATGAAAGCCATCATGCGCTTAATCTGCTTTTGTACATCAGCATCGCTAAGGGCCATGGTGAAAGTGACACAACACCGGTGGGCAACTGGTTTTAGCTTAGTTTTATATGAAGTGGAGAATAGAAGTGAGAGAAGAAAACTCCATGCAGCTTTCCTCTTTTTCTTTTCTGGAGTTAGAGATTGAACAAGGCCTCTCATTGGCTAAGTTACATCCCAATCCGTACACAGCTATACCCAGCTGGCAGTTCTCAGACTTCATTTTACTGTACCTGTCCACAGCATTTGGGCCAGGCAAGCACCTCCTAGCCCTTGAAATATTCTTTTTTTTTTTTCTTGCCCCTCCACCCCTGAAATATTCTTTCTATAATATGGATTCCAGGCCACCGTTCTTTCTCCTCATTTTCCTGATTTTTAAGAAGTGGAATGTCCCTGTCCTTGTATCTTTTTTTTTTGTTTATGCTTGTTTCCTAGGTCATTCAGAGTTACAGCTCTAAAATATTTTTTATATGTTGACCATCCAACATTTATATCTTTTGCCCTTACTTTCTCCTTAAAATTAAGAAAAGCACATGTATACAAGAAATTTCAATACATCTAAGGATCCCTAGGACTGGACGTTCTAGGATCAAATAATTTTTGGGGGGAGCTTGTTTTTTAGCTGACACAGGCTAGAAAGATTAGAGGTGGTGCCCAGAGAGCAGGAGGAGGAAGTTAAAATCATAGTGACAGGATCTAAAGAATAGACCTATGGCATAAGTGTCTGAAATACAATGATGGAGAAATTCATTGGAAGACAGGAGTTCAAAGAACTTGAAGGGCCTAAGAACAGTAAAAATTAGTTACAAATGTACTGAAACCATTGAGAATAACACAGGAATAGAATAGCATGCAGTAATATGAGTAAAGAGCTAAAATGTTTACAAAGACAGTGTGGGGACTTTAAAAGCTGCAATGATGGGTACAAGGTGATATAACTAATGGTTTGAGATTCAAAGATTAGAGGGATGAGAAAATGAGAGTAAATAATGTAAATATAGAGAAGGCCTATTCTTACTAGACCCAGTGGTATGGTGAGTGGTAGAACAAAGAACTGCTAATGTTTTCCCCTACTCTCAAGATTACACTAGAAAGGAAGGAGGAAATATTCAGAGAACAGATGCGGATATGGGACTATGAATACATAATAGGTACATTGGAAGGGATTTAAGAGGCACACAGATATATGATACAGGGATAGAAAAGGGGCTGTCTAAAGGTTTATATCAATTAAGAATGCAGCAGAGTGGGCAGGGTATAGGAGCCTAGAGGTTCCTGTGTGACTGACATAACAAGAAGAGATGATGAAGGTAGTACAAGTAGATTCAAGGCAAATAGAGATGAGGGTCCTGCAAATGTTAGGGAGTAAAGAGGCACGCATTACTAAGTGTTGAGGAAATCACCATCATATGACCTGCTGTCCCTTTTTGAATTACACTATCAGTATCCTGGCTCTGAAGCATTCCCTTATATGTAAGCAGGGTGTTAAGCTATCACTTGGCCTCATATTATTCTTCCTTATTAGAGGAAATATTTATTCTGGTTATGCAAAGAACTTCCTTGTATAGCTAAAGAGTGAGGGTGTGGGTGTGAGCAAGGGTGAGGACGAGGGTGAGGGCAAAGGCTAGAACAAGGGCAAGACCAAGGGTGAGAGCAAGCGAGAGAGTGACTATAAATGCACATCCAATATCTGTGCCCACAGGGGAAGGAATGAGAATTTTGCTTGCTTCTAGCACAGGAAGGTTGTGTATAGTTTGCCAACCTGCATGGGCTATTAGGGACCCAACAGCCATAGGAATGTAAAAATCAGTACAGATACTATTCTTGCTTTGCCTCTCCTGTCTTTCTATAAGCAAAGTGTTGTTTCAAACAGTGCCTCACATGTTAATTCTTCCTTCCAGACTTCAAACCCCAGAAAAGGTACAATGGGCTGAAGTCTGGGGCTCTCCACTGATGGTGAGCATTGTTCTGTTGTTAGCTTTCCATCAAACAATAGGATCCCCCACCCAGGATTGGCAACTGGATCTTCCTATTGGACAACTGACCTTGTGCTTCCTTGAGAATGACAAAGGCTGAAGGTTTCAGGAAAGTACACCCATTGTCCCTATATACCAGCTTAAAATGAATAACATATCACTACAATATACATGCACTTGACTGATTTAAACAATTTTTTTTTCTTGGTACTGGAGACTGAACCAAGAACCTTTGTACCAAGGCCATTCTCAGTGCTTTTTAATTTTCATTTTTGAGTCAGGATCCAAGTTATCTAGGCTCAGTTTGAACTTGTGATCTTCCTGCATCAGCCCACCAAATATCTGAGATTATACGTGTATGCCACCATCACGCCCAGCCTGATCTTATTCCAAAACTCAGCAATTCCATCCCTGTATATATAAATCCTAGAAAAAGTCTTTGTACAGACATACAAAAAAGATAAGAGGAAGGTTATAACAGTGAAAAACCAAAAGCAATATACTTTCAGTGCGTGTGTGTGTGTGTTGTTTGAGACAGGGCCTTGCTATGTACAGTTGAAGCTGTCTTGAACTTACTATATATCCCAGGCTAACCTGGGAACTCAATGAATTCCCAGGGATCCTCCTGCCTCAGCCTCTAGAATGCTGGGATTATAGGCCTGAGAACAATATAAATGCTGTTCTGATTATCAATTTAATGTAACTGAATTCTAAATTCATCCTTCAATTGTAAGGCTTGAATAGGACCTGACTATCCCAGCCCTCAACCTGCTTGCCAACAGAAGCACTACCCTCTGTAGGGAACTCAGCCCAGTACCAAAGGATGTTGTAAAGGAGATAAAATAGGACAAGGAATTTTGTGGGTCTTGGACATCTGGAAATCTCTGGAGCCACCCAAATACTTATAGTGAATGTTTTAAGGACTTTGTCCTTAAAGGTGCAAGATAGCCAGAGAACACTGACCACAGATGTTTATTAAAAATTTCCCACCTAATGTTCCCTGTCTTCTTTCCACCCCTTTAGAAAGGACATCCCTGTAGATGTCCTTACTGCTATCTGTCCGCCTGCACTCAGGCACAATACATTCCATGCCATGTTGCCATGTTGCCATGTTGCCTTTACACAAGCCTGATGGTCTCTGCTGATTCTGCATTCCCCTCATATGTTATATCAATATGCCAGGACTGGCCTGAGAATGACTACACACCTTTTTAACATTCACAACTCATGCTGTTTGCTCAGTCAAGGTATTTTCTTCTTTGGGGGGACTTCTACCTACTTGTACCTCCCCACTAATTGGACAGGCACCTGCATACTAATATAATTCATCTCCAAAATACACCATTTCCCCAGAGAATGAGAGCTTGCCTGTTGTTACAACCCAGATCCAGGAACAGAGAGCCACACATTTAATTCCCCATTCTAACTGCTCTGGGAAGCATTGCTGCTTCAGGAAGAGGCATCACAGGATTAATTATATCTCTGATCTCAAACATGCACTCTCTAAGATCTCTCCTACAACTTCAGACAGATAGCTGATTCCATTCTTACTTTGTAAAACCAGATTAAGACTCCTTGGCATCTCTAAAATTGAAGAGGTTTAAAGCTCTTTACTGCAGAGAAAGGAAGGTTATGTGTCTTCCTTGGAGGGGACTGTTGTTTCTACCCTCATCAGTGAGGAAAAGTATGAGATGCGGACAAGAAATAAAACAGAAAAGGCTTCAGAAATTCAGCAGGATCTATCTGACTCTTGGACTAATGTTTAGAGCTGGACCCTGTGGCCTCTTCCACTAGCTATCCCCCTCAACAGAATAAATCTCCTTCTTGGGAGATTCTCAGACTTGTCTTTCAATTTTTTTAGGATCATATGCAAATAATTACTAACAGACAGATGCTGGCACTGACTTCTCTTCAATACATCCTTGTTCCTCAAGATTTCTCTCTCAGTAAAAATGTTGTCTGCACCATCCTATTTGTCATGCCTAAAGCAGCCTAAGAAGTTCTGCCTTCTTTCCCACCCCTTTCTATATATATAATAACAAAAGGACAGAATGAAAGGACTGGCCTGAGAATGACCTAAGAGAGACTTGGACTGCTCACCATAAACACTAGATTCTCCATTACTGGCAATAGTTTGCTCCTGGTAAACAAGAAGGGCAATAAAGTTTAATGTATGGCTAAGGACATCTTGCAGTACCCTGATGCTAGCTCCAATAAAGTAGATTTCAAGTAAGAAAGACAAAGAAGGTCACTACATCCTTGTAAAGGGAACAATCTAAGAGGAAGATATGATAAAAAAGTATGCACCAAATACCAGCATATCCAATTACATAAAACTTTTTTTAAAAATTTAATTTTTTAAAATGTATTTGGTACAGTCTCACAATGCAGCTAGCACTAGTAGTGATCCTCCTGTTTTCAGCCTCCTCAGTGCTGGAATTACAGTCATGCAACACCACGCCCAGACGTGGTGACTGGCTCAGTGGGACCCAGGCACAGGACCAGCAAGGCCCATAAAATTTTTATTTTTTGCTCTGGTCTTTTTGAGATAGGGTCTGGCTACGCTCAGGCTGGCCTTGAGCTCACTTTGCAACCTAGGCTGGTCTCGAACTTGCAGTGATTCTCCTGCCTCAGCCTCTGGAGTGCTGGGATTATTGGTAAGCACCACCACACTCAGCTTCATAAAACAAATATTAATAAACATCAAATAAGAACTAATACAACTGTAATGGTGGATCTCAATACTGATCAACTAGACAAACAAAAAAAAAAATCAACAAAGAAATATCATAACTCAAATGTTTGAAGAACGGATATAGTAGATGTCTATAGAGTGATCTACAGCACAACATCAGTCTTTTTAGATGTGCATGGGATATTCTACAAAATAGACCACAAACTAGCTCATAAAACATGCTTAAGTAAATGTAAAGGGATGGAAATTACTCTATGCATATTATCAGATCATAGTGCAATGAGACTGGAAATCACTGGCAAAAGAAATCATAAGAACATCATAAACACATGAAAATCAAATAACATCCTTCTGAACAACAAACGGATCACAGATGAAATTAAAGAAGAAATTACAGTTTCTACAATTAAATGATAAAGCCAATACAACATAATGGATCTTACGGGACACAACAAAAGCAGTCCTATGTATAAAATTTATGGCAGTGAATTCCCATGTTCATACATCACTTTTTTTTTTTTTTTTTTTTGGTACAGATCAAACTCAGAATCTTTCACTTGCCAGGCAGGAGCTTACGCCACTGAGCTATTTCCCCAGCTGACAAATTCCCATATTAGAAAATCAGAATGAGCTCAAATAAATAACTTAATGTTAAAGCTCAAGATTCTAGAAAAAGAAAGACAAATAAAGTCCTATGTTCACATAGGAGGATACTACAAAGCAAAATTGATGCAATGAAGAAAACCATATAAATTAATCACTGCAAGTTCGAGACCAGCCTAGGTTGCAAAGTGAGCTCAAGGCCAGCCTGAGCTGCATAGCCAGACCTTATCTTAAAAAATGGAGCAGTTGATTTTTTCAAAGATTAAATAAAATTGACAAACCCTTAGGCAATCTTATCAAAACAATTAAAGACTCAAATACACACAATTAGAAATGAAACAGGTCAAACCACAACAGATCCTGCAGAAATTGAGAAGATTATAATACATACTTCAAAGATCTGTTTTCTAATAAGATGGAAAACTGAGATTGACAGATTCCTAGATACATATGAATTACCAAAGCTGAATAAAATATAAAAGTTCTAAGTAAACCATTATCAGTCAATAAAATTGGAGATATCAGTATTGTGAAAAAAGGAGATTGAAGAGAATATCAGAAAAAGGAAAGTTATTTCTTGTTTGTGGGTAGGAAGAATCAATGTAGCAAAGGTGGCCATACTTTCAAAAATGTTATACAGATTTAATGTGAGCTCAATCAAAATTCCAATAGCATATCTCACAGAATTAGAGAAAACAATCCTAAAATTTATTTGGAACTAGAATAGACTTAGAATAACAAGAGTTATAGCAGACAGGGGGAATTACAATTCCTGAGTTGAAATTATACTACAAAGCTACTTTGATAAGAACTGTATGGTACTGGGGGGAAAAAACAAATGACTCAAGTTCAATGGAACAGATAAGAAGATACAGAAACAACTAAAAAAAAATGTGCTCAACTACCTTATCTTTGACAAAGGAATCAACCACCTTCACTGGCAGAAAGATAGCTTGCTTATTTATTTATTTTTGCAGAGCCAGGGATTGAACTCAGGCCCTTGTGCTTGCCAGGCAAGCACTTATTCTACTGAGCTATCAGCTATCTCCACGGCCCCTAAGATAGCCTCTTTAAACAGTGTTGGACAAACGGCCTTTCTACTTGCTAAAGATTAAAACCAGACCCGTATCTTTCACCATATACTGAACTTAAGTTGAAATGGATGAAAGATATAAATATTAATGCAGAAACACAAAATTTTGTTTTTTTTTTCCTGTGTTTCAGGGAAGGGTTGGGCTGGGGAGATGGCTCAGTGGAATATGCACTTCCCTGGCAAGCACAAGGGCCTGAGTTTAATCCCTGATTCCGGAAAAAAAAAAAAAAAAAAAAAAAAAAAAAAAAACAGGAAAAGGTCTACAGAGTGTTCAGGGTCTCACTCTTGATCCAACTCATAGTGATCCCCCTGTTTCCAGCCTCCCAAGAACTGGGATTACAGACATCCACCACTAAGCCCAGTCTCAATTGCTGTCTCAGTGCACCCCAGGGACAGCGCTGGCACAGCAGGCATGTGGATCAAACTCCTGGCCCCTGTGCCTGCTTGCAAGCACTTTAATTCACTGAGCTATTTGGCCAGCCCTAGAAACACAAAATTTTCTGGGAGATAGAATAGGTAGAATTCCTAAAGACATTGGTATAGAGAAAGACTTTACAAACAAAACCTTGATCACACAGGAAATAGCAGAAGGAATCAACACCTGGGAGATACATAACATTTATATAATATACAATATATATATATTATATATATATATTTTTTTTCCTTCCCTTTTTCTGTATTTAGGACAGGGTCTACAGGGTCTTACTACATAGATCAGACTTGTAGTGATTTTCCTGTTTTCAGCCTTCCAAGTGCTGGGATTATAGGAATGTGCCACCACACCCAGTCTCAAATTACGCTCTGCCTAAGCAGATGTTTTAGTCTGCTAAGCTATCAGGCCTGCCCTGGATCTAACTTTACTCAAGTACTTTTGCATAGCAAAATAAACCATCAACAGAGTGAAAAAAAAAATTGGCCTGCTGTACCTAAAATAACAAATATATATAGAAAATACATAAAATAAATAAAGGAAAAAAAAGACAAAAAAACCTCCCCAGACCCTATTAATTTATAGATCCAATGCAAAAATGGACATCTGAAATACACAGACACTTCTCAAATGAAGACGCACAAACAGAAAATAAAATATATGAAAAAATGTTCAACATTATTGGTCACTGAGAGATGGAAATTAAAATAACACTGAGATTCCACCTTACTCCAGAAAAGAGTGGCTATTATCAACAAACAAATGCTGGAGGGGCTGGAGGGAAAAAGGAACCCTTCTCTCGTACTGGTAGAAGTACAGACTGGTGCAACCACTGTGGAAATCAATGTGGAGATTCCTCAAAAAACTGAAAAAAAAAAAAAAAAAACCCTTAACTAGTAGTTCCATTTGACCCAGCTAGTCCTTCTCTTGGTATTTTCTTAAAAGAATTAGAAGCATCATACCACAGCAATATACACACATCATGTTTATAGGAGCACACTTTGTAATATCTAAATCTTAGAAACAGCCCAAATGCCCATCAACTGAAGAATGAATAAAAAAGACATGGCTTTTATTTTTTTTTTGGGGGGGGGGAGCTTTTTTATGTAATGGGATACTACACTGCTATAAATATAGATGTGAGAAATACCTAGATAAATGGGTACACCTTGAAGCTATACTCTTAACTGAGGGCTGGAGAGATGGCTCAATGGAATAGGCACTTCCCTGGCAAGTGCATGGACCTGAGTTCAATCCCTGGTTCTGCCAAATAAATAAATAAGTATACTCTTAACTGACATAAATTGGATACACAGATTTAAATACTATATTCTCTAGTGTTAAGAAACTGAAAGTAGGGGCTGGGGAGATGGCTCAGTGGAATAAGCGCTTCCCTGACAAGCACAAGGGCCTCAGTTCAATTCCTCGGTTCCTCCAAAAAAGAGAGAAAGAAAGAAAGAAAGAAAGAAAGAAAGAAAGAAAGAAAGAAAGAAAGAAAGAAAGAAAGAAAGAAAGAAAGAAAGAAAGAAAGAAAGAAAGAAAGAAAGAAAGAAAGAAAGAAAGAAACTGAAAGTAAATAAAGAACAATTTTTTTTTTTTTTTGCAGAACCGGGAATTGAACTCAGACCCTTATGCTTGCCAGATAAGCGCTTATTCTACTGAGCCATTTCCCTGGCCCCAGTATATTGGGAAATGGGAAGAAAATGTGTAAATGGAGAGACAAGGGAGAAGAGAAGGTAAAAGAAAAGAAGGAACAATAAAAAACAGAAGGAAAAGCCGGGCGTGGTGGTGCAGGCCTATAATCCCAGCACTAAGAAAGGCGGAGGCAGGAGGATTGTTGTGCATTCGAGAGCAGCCTGAGCTACAAAGTAAGCTTAAGGCCAGCCTGAACTGCATAGTGAGACCCTGTCTCAAAAAGACAAAAAAGAAAAGAAAAAAAAAAAAAAAAGAAGAAGAAGGAAAAATGAAAATGAAGCTTTGTAACTGAGAGGAAAAGGGGTTGAATGGAGGCAATGGAAATAGGAAAAAAGAAGCAAGATATATCACGTGTAAGTACAAAATCCTTAGATAGCATTATGTCTACCTAAAATGTACCAATAAAATCTGGAGGAAAAGATAAAATGCACCAATGAAATATTTTTAAATGCCAAAAACACTAAAAAAAGCAAAAATAAAGTCAAAGATTAAAATAAAATCTTGAAAAAAGCTACAGTAAGAGAATCAACTGTCCAATAAAGGAGCACAGACACAGATTGTGCCTATCTTGTCTTCAAAAGCCAGGCAACAACACAGTGGGGAGAAATGCAAAATTGTTGAGAGAGAGAAAGAAATGACCAAATTATAATTTTGTGTCCTGAATTTTTTTTGTAGGGGTGTAGGGGAAGAGATAGGGTCTTGCTGTGTAGTTAGGGTGGCCTTAAACTCACTATGTAGTCTAAGTAAGCTGGCCTTGAGCACACAGCAACAATTCCCCCTGCCTCAGCCTCCAATATGAATGCACCACCACAACGAGCTTCCTGTGCAATTATTCTTCAAAAAGATAAACACTCAAATAACAAAAGAGGAAATGTGATGCCAGCAGACTTGCCTTTTAAAAAATGTTAAAAGAAGATCGAAGTGGGAATGGTAATCACTGGGCCTATAACCCCAGCACTCTTGGACAATAAGGTAGGAAGATTCCAAGTGTAAAAACCTGTCAGGTTAATTCGGTGACTTACTGAGACAAAAGTCTAAAATTTTAAAAAGGCCTAAGGTTGTAATTTAGTGCAAAGGCCCTGTGTTCAATCCCCAGTACCTTAAAACCCAATAATAAAAAAAAATGGACCAGAAATCCTCACTGAAGGATGAGAAACTCATATTTATTGAAAGCTGTAAACCCAGCGTAAGAGTTTAGTCTAAAAGGGGCTTGCTCCTCTTGCCAAGCAAGCTAGCTATAGAGAAGCAATTCACTGCATTGCCCACCATACATGAGTGTAGCAAAACCAACAGAGAAACTAGAGTTAAACTACGTGATAGAAAAATGGCTTATCAGATGTCTATAAAATATTCTATACAACTAAATAACATACATTCTTTTCAACAGCTAAAAAATGATGGTAATGCCAACATTTATGAAGTACTAAGCATATTAACTCAGTTATTTTCAAAGAGACCCAAGGTGGCTCAAATAGTCAAATAATGTTCACAATCAAAAGCATAAACTCTTGAATTGGGAAGATTTAGTCAGCTCTGTAACTGCCAAGACTCAAAATAAGTACTCCCTAGCATAGGATTCATATTACAACTGTGAAACAACTATGTACAAAGCCTAGATGAGAGAAATTTATTTCTGTACAAAGAAAAGGAGACATAAGCTAAATTTTACAAACTTCTAGGATAGGGAGCTATTTACCTAATCCAGAACCCAGTCAACTTTTTGAAGGAAAATACCTAAGTATGATACACCCTTTGCTTTAAAGATCAGAGGTTTCCAGCAATTTGGAAATACTGTGCTCATGCTTTTCTAATGTGTTTTAGGATGAAACCCTTCTCTTGAGAACAAAGTATATTTATAAAATCCCCAGATTCTCAGAGTCCTGACAACTTTTTTCTTTTCTTTTCTTTTCTTTTTTTTTCTTTTCTCTTGTCTTATCTTTCTTTCTTTCTTTCTTTCTTTCTTTCTTTCTTTCTTTCTTTCCTTCCTTCCTTCTTTCCTTCCTTCCTTCCTTCCTTTTTTCCTTCCTTCCTTCTGCATTTAGTACAGGGTCTTGCAGGGTCTACAGGGTCTCATTACATAGATTAAACTCATAGTGATTCTCCTGTTTTCAGCCTCCCAAGAGCTGGGATCATAGG
Source organism: Ctenomys sociabilis (assembly GCA_004027165.1). Lineage (NCBI taxonomy): Eukaryota > Metazoa > Chordata > Mammalia > Rodentia > Ctenomyidae > Ctenomys > Ctenomys sociabilis. The sequence goes on from PVKA01025680.1 coordinate 16,988, forward strand.
CATACACCACCATGCTCAGTCTCAATTGCTGTCTCAGCATGCCCCAGGGGCAGGGCCAGCACAGCAGGCCAGGGATCAAACCCAGCCACTGTGCTCTGCCGAAGCAGGAGCTTTAGTCCGCTGAGCTATCTGGCCAGCTTTCTCCTTTCAAAGATATATGGAACTGTGACAAGAAGACAAAACAAAAGAAATAGCCCTGTCTCATTTAGCTAGATGCTGACCTGTTTCACAGCACTGATGTCTCCCTTTATTTGACAAAAATATACAAAGCCCAACATTAGGAAAACAGTATTTCTGGGTTACTAAACTAAGCACAAGCACAAGCTCTGGAACAGTGTCATTTGACTCCAAGTTTTCTTCTTTTCCATTAACTCTAGGTCCACAACTGCTATAAAGAATGTAGCAACAAAATATAGCAATTTACAATACAGAGGTAAGCACTCCCTTAGGCAAAACTGGGTCTGGATCTTACAGAATATAAGAATACAGGTTTATACCACAAAACATAACCAATTCACTTGAGTTTCTCTGTCCTTCCTTTGAAAGCAATGTGTGTCTGAGACAATAGAAATCCCATGATTTTTATATATTCCTTAGTCAGATGCATGTAAAAACTGGTCCTGTTGTTAGAAGCCCACATTCTAGATGGAGCAGAAACTGAATACATGAAGTCATGTGCTTCAATTCCAATAAGTGAAACCAATGTCATTATGAAACCAATGTCATTCTAATTTTATTTCTTCTACCCAGTGTAACATGGAGAAAGTCAACCAGGGAGCTATGAGACAAAAAAATAAAAAATAAAAAATAAATGCTGTGATTCTTGGCCACAGAGAGACAAAACATTACTGGCCCCTCATTACATGGGCCAAAACACTTGAGACCATAACAGTATAGAATACAACAGAACTGAGGTTGCAGGGGGTATATACCTGGCCCAAAGGTATAAACAAGGCTAAAAGGAATGAGAGGACAAGGGAAGAAACAACTCATTAAAAGCAAGCTAAAAAAGTTCTACTACAGAAGAAAAGCAAGCCCAGAACTCTGTATGCTTCAGTCAGTCAAGTGATGAAACAATGTGATTTATTGCATCTGCACCAAGTCCTAATTAGGAAAGAGGTCAGGTGTCTGTAAACACTTTTTCACACCATCTTAACCTGCAAGCACTGACCTGTGTGGCCATGGAGTGGAGAGTGTGGCCGTGGTAGTGTAGGTGATGTGCTAGAGGTTACAATCAAGCTCTTGCGGTTACTTGTCCGACAACTGCAAGAAAAAAAATGTCAGTTACCAAAGGGCCAAATCCTTGACCTACAGACTGTAAGTAGCTATAGAGGAACAAAAGAGTGAATTACACAAGGATGAACATTTATTGTCTTTTTTTTTTTTTTTTTTCCAGACTGGGAATCAAACTTAAGACCTTGTGCATACCAGGCAGGCACTCATGCCTCTGAGCTACATCCCCATCCCCAGTTTACTGCTTTAAACTGAACTGGGTTAGCAATTTTACTATTTGCACAAATTAGATTCTATACTTTGTGTGTTTTACTTTGGAGTATTTTTTTCTTGCTGCGTTAATTTCTGTCTCATATTGTCATTGGGCTGTTTCAGTTTAGGTTTGCTTCCCATGGATAGAAGGGCTTCTATAAGATGCCCTGATTATGTTTTTGATTTGAGGTTTCACTATGTTGCCCAAACTAGTCTTGAACTTTTGGTTCTCCTGCCTTAGAATCTGGAGTTGTTGGAATTCCAGATGTATACCTGTTCAATGCTGCAATCCAGAAAACAATGATGTTGTAAATGATATCTAATAGAATGCCCCTCCTAAATTTTATTTATAAATGCAAGTCAAAATATTCTCATAGCTAGGGGAGAAGGTCAGTGGTAAAATACTTACCAAGCATCCTCAAGCCCCTAGTTTTGACCCCCCCAGCATTAAAACAAAGAAACTTCAATATCTTTTTTCTCCAAGTTATGTTTTCCATGAAGAATCAAACTGTTAATTTAGGAAGTTATTTTTTAAATTGCTTATTTAACAAATTAACCAAATTCTCATTTTGTCACCAGTAGATATACATTGGTAGTACTAGGGATTGAACTCAGGACTATGTGCTTGCTAAGCAAGCACTTACCAACCCTGCAAAATTCTCATTTCACAATAAATTTCAGAACAGGACTGAGTTGTTGCTGTTAAATTAGTTCTCTGTTGCATGTTAATCCCTGAGACTTTTTCCCTGTAGTTGTAGAGTACCAGATCACTATGAAAAGCCATTTCATGAAACATCTGTTAGTGAAAAGTTTGTATAAGTTTATTTGCAGCTGGGCACAGAAGCATATGCCTATACTCCCAGTATTCTGGGATGCTGAGGCAGGAGGATCATATTTTCAAGCCCAGCGTGGCCAACTTAGCAATTTAGTGAGATCCTATCTCAAAAAACGAAAGAAAGAAAGAAAAAGAACAAGAAAGGAAAAAAGCAGGGAAAGAAAAGAAGAGCAAATAGGAGACTGAAATGGGAATAGAAGTTGTAGCATCAAGGGAAAGAAGCTGATGGAATACTCCCTTATAATATTCAGAGACACTGGAGAGTGTATAGAAGTTTGTTTTTTTTTTTTTTTAGCAGAAAAGAAAAATTGCTCCAAATGCTGTGCTGGAGTAACACAAATTAACACTGAAGCGGGAAAAAGAACCAAACTGATGCCATGTTGTACTTAGGTACCATCTTAAGAGTTTAATTTTCTGTTTCCTTAAGTTTGTTTCTTGTAAATATTATCATAGTTAACCTAACCCAATACTACCCAACACTGTCATAAGACTACTTGTTCCCCATGTAAAATGTTAAACACCATTGTTTCTTTGTCACAAGCTAAGACCATGCTTCATAAAGTATTTCTATAGCTACAGTATTTCTATTTCTATAGCTTTCTATGTCAAATCATATCCACAACCCCTTCACCTAGAACTGTGTAGCTATTCTCCCCTTCTTCCCTGTAGGGTTGAAGCTTGGTCATATACTGAGTCCAGACCATCAGCTAATAAATTTGTCTATCTGGCCTCCACAAGTGACATAAATAAGTGCATTTGCTGCAACAACATTACATAACATGACATAACACATATTGAAAATAACTGTCAAAAACAACAAACTATGTCCAGAAAACTTAACTGCAAGCCAGACAAGCTTTAAATATAATTAAAAGAATACAAAAACATGCAGCATACAAGGCTAATTTTAATGTTTGCTATGTATTACCAGGCATTTTAAAAAGCAGGAAAATATGACCTAGATTTGGTGGGAGAATAAGTCCACATACAGATAACATTAAAATTGTGAACTATATTCCATGCTTTCAGAAAGGTAC
>PVKA01025680.1:20444-32741 GCA_004027165.1 Ctenomys sociabilis
AAAAAAAAAAAAAAAAAAAAAAAAAAAAAAAAAAAAAAAAAAAAAAAAAAAAAAAAAAAAAAAAAAAAAAAAAAAAAAAAAAAAAAAAAAAAGAAAGGTACAAAGAAAGTATGAGGACGTTAATTAAAAGAAAACTATGGAGAGCGAGAGACAAAGTATAGGAGATGTATTAAAAACATTAAACTTCTACAATGTAAATGAGCCAGTGGTAAGAATTAAACTAAATGAAATTAACAAACTAGACACTGAAGAAGCAGAGCAGTAAACCTAAAAATACAGTAAGAGAAACTATAAAATGCAAAACATAGATTGAAAATGGCAGTCAAGAGTGGTACCAAAGCCTTTTTACCAAGATGGTGCAAAAGGCTAACTAATAAAGGAAGTCCTTGCCCCTCCCAAAGCTGAAGCTAAAGCCAAAGCTTTGAAAGCCAAGAAGGCCATGCTGAAAGGCATCCAAAGCCACAAAAAGAAGATATAAATGTCACCCACCTTCTGCCAACCTAAGACACTGTGATTCTGGAGGTACCCCAAATACCCTGAGAAAAGTGCCCTCAGGAGAAACAAACTTGACCACTATGCCATCTTCCCCCTGAGTCAACCATCAAAAAGATCAAGGACAACACACTCATGTTTATTGTGGATGTCAAAGCCAATAAGTACTAGATCAAACAAGATGTGAAGAGGCTCTAAGATATTGATGTGGGCAAGGTCAATATCCTAATCAAGCCTGATGGAGAGAAGAAGTCATATGTTCAACTGGCTCTCGATTATGATGCACTGCATGTGCCAACAAAGTTGGGATCAGCTAGACTGAGTCCAGCTGGCTAATTCTACATACCTATTTTCCCCCCTTTGAAAAAAAAAAAAAGATGAATCATGAAACCAGAAAAACAAGTTAACAAAGAGAAAAAGAGGTTGGATTCCAAGAATCAAGAAAGAGTTGAAAGAAAAAGTAGAACCTACAGATAAACTAGAGAAACTAAACACAAGAGAAAAGACAGAAGCAAGATAGAACACTACCCCAGTTTCTGGTTAGGGGACCAGTCAATGTAAAACAGGAAAGGTAATGGGGATCAAGCCCCTAGAAGGTTGGATGCTAAGAATACTTCCAGATATGGTAAGTATTTCATAGAGAGGTACTGTAAACACCAAAACATAACCACACTCAAGAACATATCACAGGAAAAGTAAACCTAACCAGAGATCTCTACAATACTATCAGTTTCTCTAGCCTAAATGATCTTCAATCCACCACACAAAAACAATACAAACATGTGAAAATAGGACAAGATGCATGTCCCTTCCCAAACCCTTCCCCAAAAGCTAATCTCATGGATCAGGAAGTAGAAGAAGCCACAGGCAAAGAATTCAAAAAACCCCAAACGATCAAAATGTGAGAAGTTTGGCACATTGGCACATGTTTGTAATTAATCCCAGCACTTGGAGGCTTAGGCAGAAAGACTGTCATGAACTCAAGACCAGCCTGTGCTACAGAGTAAGTTTAGAGCCAGACTGCACTACACAGAGAGACCTTGTCTCAAAGAAAATTTTGAAGACATAAAAGAAACATATAAGCAAATGCATAAGGATTTTACCAATACAATGTTTGACAAGTTTGAAGAAGAAAATAAGCAATAAATTGAATCAAGCAAGACAATACAAAACATGAATGGACTACTTGGAAAAAAAAATCAGAATGTATGGAAAGCAAGCAGAAGCCAGATACAATAACACATGCCTGTAAGCCCAGTACTCAGGAGCCTGAGGCATGAGGATCACTGTGAGTTTCATGTCAGCCTGGGCTACATAAACAAGTTCAAGGCCAGCCTCCACTACATAGAAAGATCCTGTCTCAAAAACAAAAACAAACAAACAAAAGCACAGATTGATAATTCTAAATGAAAGCATGGGTAGCAGACCTGATCAATGTTGAGGACGGAGTGTTAGAAATAGAAGGCAAGATGAATGTAGTGGATCATAAACTCAATAATACCCTAAAAATGGTAAGGCACCATGAAAACTGAATCCAGCAACTCAAACACCCATATGCACAAAATTATGAGTAAAAGAAAAATTAAAAGAGGATTTAAAAAGTATAAAAAATTTAGTTCACTGAAATCACAGTACAAAGATTTCTATATCTAGGGAAAGAATTCAATACTCAAATACAAGAAGCATATAGAACCCTAAATATCCATGATTTAAAAAGAAACTCTAACATATTATAACCAAAATTCAACAAAAGGAGCAAATACCGAAAGCTAACATATAAAAGCAAGCCCAGCAAATAGCTGCAGATTTCTCACCAGAAGCCTTAAAGGCAAAGAGACAGTGGAGAAAAGCTTTTCAAGCCTTAAAAGAAAACTGTCAACCTAGTCTCTGTCTCTGTCTCCTGCCCACATTCCCTCCCTGCCCCCTCTCTCCCTTTTCCTCCCTCTCCTTATTCCCTCCACCCCCAGAGTCTCTAGTGCAAGCTGGCCTTGAACTCATTATGTAGCCCAGGTTGGCATTAAATGAGGCAGTACACCTGCCTCAGCTTCCCAAGCGCTGATAATATAGGATACACCACCACTCCCGACAACCTAGACTTTTATATCTTGGAAAAATTCATCTTAAAAATTGATGGACAGGGATGGGGAAATAGCTCATGGTCTAAGTGCCTGCCTGGCAAGCACAAGGACCTGGGTTTGATCTCCAGCACCATAAGCTGTATTGGCCCCAGAACTCCGGGCACACAGTGCCAGCCCCAAAACCAGGTATGGTGGTGCATGCCTGTAATCCCAGCACTGGAAAGGCTGAGATAAGAGGATCACTGTGAATCTGAGCTTCCCAGATCCTGTACCAAGTAGAAAAGAAAGATGGACAAAATATCTTCCATGAGAATAAAAATTCTAAAGTAATACATAATTACTAAACCAGTACTACATTAAAGACTTCACAGAATCCTGGTAAGAAGTCACCTGCACCAAAGAGTTCAAAGGAAAATAAAAATCTAAGTAGGAGAATAGTTAAAAAAGTAATCAGCTCCAGAAAAATAATGTGCAGTGGTACCTTGGTTCACAAAGAATTCTTTCCACGATTCTGGTCACAAACTGAGTTGGATGAGAATCAAATCAAACTATGGTTAGGTTCCATGTTAACCTTATGGAGAACTTTGATTTGGTTCTTGCCCAGTTCAGTTTGTAGCCTAAATTGTAGAAAGAATTAAGTTCATGAACAGAGGCACTACTGTAATGACAAGATTCAATAAACACCTCATAAAAGTAACTCAGTGTGAATGGTCTCAGCAGTCTCAGCTCTCCAATCAAGAGTAACTGGCATACTGCATAAAAAGAAAACAAAAAACAAAATGTGACCCAAAACTGCCTGTAGGAGAAAAATCTCATCCAAAAGAAGTACAAAGGGGCTGGGGAGATAGCTCAGTAGAATAAGCACCTGCCTGGCAAGCACAGGGTCCTGAGTTCAATCCCCAGTTCCACAAAAAAGAAAAAGAAAACCTATTAAAAAAACAAAAACAAAAGAAGTACAAAGACTGACAGTTAAAGCATAGAAAATTATACTCTGTTCAACTGGAGCCCTCAAATCAGGAGTTATTGCCTAATTTTGAGACACAGCAGATTTCAAGCCACACCTAATCAGAAGAAAGATAATTACTGTATACTGGTAACAAAAACAATCAATAAGAAGGGATAACTGTAAATATATATGCACTAATGCCAATGCATTCAATTTCCTAAAACAAAAACTGGGGCTGGGGAGATGGCTTGGGCTGGGGAGATGGTTCAGTAGAATAAGCACTTCCTTGGCAAGCACAAGGGCCTGAGTTCAATCCCCGGTTCTGCCAAAAAGAAGAAATAAAAATGAGTCTTATTTATGGGCTGGGGAGATGGCTCAGTAGAATAAGTGCTTGGCTGGCAAGCACAAGGGTCTGTGTTCAATCCCTGGTACCGCCCCCTCAAAAGAAAAAAACTACTGGACTTAACAGATAAAAACCAATACAGTCACAGTGGAGGACTTCAACACCTCACTCTCACAATTAGATCAACCAGACCAAACCACCCCTCAAAAAAAAAAAAAAATAGAATTATTAAACAATATTATTGAGCAAATGGACTTGTAGTAGTGTTTCATCTATCAACAAAATACATTTCAATAGCACATGGAACTTTTTTTAGAATAGACCATATCTTAGGCCATTAACCATGCTTACAAAAATATTGAATTGAAATAGTCCACTGCACACTACTTGATCACAGTAAAATAAAAGTAGAAACCAACAGCAAAAAAAGCATAGACTACATAAACACTTGAAGTTTAAGTGTATGGGTACTGGATAATCACAGAAGAAATTAAAAAGTTACTACAATCAAATGACAATGGGAGCATAACATACTAAACCTTTAAGACAATGAAAGCAGCTTTTTTTTTTTTGAGACAGGGTCTCACTATATGGTTCAAAATGGCCTTGTGCTCACTTTTGCAGCCCCCAGGCTGGTCTTGAACTCACAGAGATTCTCCTGGTTCAACCCCCCAAGTGCTGGAATTACAGGCATGTGCCACCACACCTGGTGTTGGGACTGCACAGCATGTGAAGTCGGGGATCAAACTCAGTTCTTTGTGCTTGCCAGGTAAATGCTTATGCCTCTGAGCTATCTCTCCATCCTGAAGTCAATTCTAAGAGATAAGATGTTGGGCTTTTATCTAGATACCCCCTTCCCAACTTTCATGTACTCGAAGTTGGTTTTTTTTGTATTCATCTGGCTCTACGGTGTATGAATATGGATTAAGGGTGTGATAACTAAATTAGTTTATGATAATTCTGGGTGTGGATAATGGAAAGACCCAACCTGGATGTGGGTGGCACCAACCAGTAAGGTTATAACCTAAATGGAACAATAGGGGAAAACAGGCTCAATGCTACTTCTTTGCTGCCTCCTGGCTACCCTGCCATGGACTGTTTATCTTCTACCATGCTGCCCTGCCACCTAACTATGGACTGAAACCTCTACAAACTATGAGCCAAAATAACCTTTATTCTTTTTACCTACAGATCTCCAGTATTTTGTCCCAGTAATGAAAGAATAACTAAGATAGAAGGTTGCCAAGTATAGTGACTCATACTTATAATCCCAGCACTTAGGAGGCTTAGGCACAAAGATCACAGCAAGCTCAAGGACAGCCTACACTACAAAATGAGACCATATACATATATATAACATACATAATATATATATATATATATATATATATATATATATATATATATAAAATATGTGATATATAAAATACATATATATACATATACATATGTGTATGTATGTATATTAGAAAGTTATAACTGTAAAGGTACATATAGAAAAAAATAGAGAATTTTAAGGACTTAGAAAGAGAAGAACAACCTAAGTCTCAGTTTTTGAGGGGAAGACCTAAGAGCTTTCTAGGCAGGCATTATGCTGCTGAGCTATATCCCACCCACCCCAAATCTAAAATTAACAGAAGAAAACTGGGCATGGTGGCTCAGGCCTATAATCTTAGCATTCAGAAGGCTGAAGCAAGAGAATCACTGTGAGTTTGAGGCTAGTCCTTGCTACATAATAGGTCTGAGGCCAGCCTGGATTACAAAGCGAGATCGTGTGACAAAAAATTAAATAAATAAATGAAAGGAAAGAAGGAAAGAAATTATAAAGATTAGAGCAGAAATTAATGAAATTGAGACAAAAAAATTGCAAGGTTCAATGAATCAGAGTTGTTCTCTGAAAGGATGAGAAGATGATCTGGGATGGAGACATATGCATGCATGCCTTGCACATGTAAGATAATATATATCTGAACTTCTTGTATATGAAAGTAAAACCTTTTAAAACATTGGGTATAAAACCTGTAACTGAGGGGCTAGGGAGATGACTCAGTAGAATAAGTGCTTCCCTGACAAGTGCAAGGGCCTGAGTTCAATCTCTGGTTCTGGAAAAAAAAAAACAAAAAAACCTGTAACTATATAAATAAATAAATTAATAATAAATAAATAAAAACCTGTAACTGATTCTAACTTCATTTGTGATGACTTTTATTTAAAATTTAAAACAATACCCAAAACACTAAATATCATATTTCCAGGCCACATGTCTTTTTAGTAAGGTACATATAATCTCACTTGGCAAATTTGCTATAGCTGTAACAGAGGTAGGAGGGAGTGGTCAGACACTTATGTCATGACTCAGCTGAGAACCAAAACAAGGAACTGGCTAATTTTTCCATTTCACCAGGCTCTGGCTACTTCCTCAGAATCTTAATTTTATTGGATGCTAAAGTCTGTACACTTGCTGCTTCCATTAAAACAAAACAAAACAAATCAAACTAAACACAGAAGGCCATTTAACTTGGTGAAAGGAAAAAAAAATCTTTATTCCAAGCTGGCTCTGAGAAACCTTATATTGCCTCAAATCTTCATCTGACTGTGTTCAAGTGTGCAAGGACCTTTTATAGTGAGGACAGGAGTGAGGGAATGAAGACAGATATTTATTCAGGGTTCATTCCCCTATCTAATAGGAACTTCTCTGCTTTTTCCTTTCCCTGTGGGAAAGGGGCTCCTGACCTTTTGCAGTTGACTGTACACATGCTATACATTTGTCTGAGCCAGAGAGGAGGGGTTGGTGGTTTATGTCTTTAGATGTCACAACTCTATTTCATACCTCTAACTTTCTGTCTGTATGTCTTTCTCTCTCTCAGTAATCTCTCCCCTTCAGCTCAAATCCCCCCTACTACCACCCCCTGTTAAGGCAAGGACTTGCTTATGTGTTCCAGGCTGGTCTCATATTCCTGATATCTTCCTGCTGCAGCCTCCCAAATGATGAAATAGAAACAAGTGCCACCATGCCCAGCTGATTTCAAATTCTAAAATAAAGTGCAGGCAATCAACTTCCTGGCAGACAGAAGTCATGATCATGTTTGACTACAACTGCTTAGCTATGCATACTTGTTGCTCCCAACATGCCCTTTTGTTCCTTCCCTATATAATCCCAAGACTATTGCTAGTACCTCAGAGACACAGACTTCAGTCAACTAGACTGTTTTTTCTCCCTGGTATGGTCAGGGAGATCTCTGCAAGAGCTGCCATAATTTTACATAAGAAGCCTGCTTCCCAGTTTGAACTTACAGTAGGGTACAGAATGCCTAGTTCCAGATCCCTCTGGCTTCTAAAATTCCCTAATCTCAAGTAATTGGTGATTGGCCATTTCTATCATAATTTAGAACAAGACAAAAGACTACTTCTGTCTCATTAAGGGTAAACATGATACAGAAGAATCTGGAGCTGTTTAAGGTCAAGTGCTTCCGTATGTTATTTCAAAGTAAAATAATCAAGATGTCCCTGTTAAGACTGAGAAGGAGACATGTGGAAAGACATGCTTTCTTGCCAACAAAGGCAAATATTGCCTGCTATATCCTCATCATCATCATAATCAATCATCATCATCAGGTTCATTACTTACCTCTTGCTTAGATTTCTTCAACACTCTTCTAACTAGTCTCTCTGATTTATCTTTGTCCATACCCTAGTCAATTTCAACATAAGAAGTTATAGTAATTCTTTTAAAGTATAACCCATATGAATTCATCCCTTCTGCTTAAAATTTTCCAATGGATGCTAATTCCCTATTGCCATACATAGCTAACAGGACTACTGTCTTGATAAATCCCTTTACCTGAAACATTATGACCACTAGATTATATTCAAATGTCAAATGTCACCTTCCCAGGTTGCCTATGTATAATACTTCAACTTGGTCTCTCAGCTGACCCCCTTTTCCTAGTAGCAATTAATCACTATAGAAACTAATGCATTTACTATGATTAATGTTTCTTCTCCCCTAGAGTAAGCTCCATGAGGTATCCCAATCACCTCGAAACAGTTCCTTATACTCAATAGGTTCTCTGTATTTGTTGAACAAATGAATGCATTTCCATTAAGGTAGTCACAATCCTCCCCAGAGTTCTAGGTATCAAGTGGAATTAGCGGAAAAGCCTTTGGTATAAATCAAAACTTTTTTCCTCCGAAGATGATGGCAGCTCTCCTGGATTATTTTCACATTTGCCCCACTGGTTTGGAATTGTATATTGTTTCCTCCTCCTTAGAGTAGTTATTAAAACTTTAACACTCGTTCTTATCTTAAAGCTTAAGTTTCACTAGCATCTTGACCTTCTTTCTGAATAAAAAAAGATCTTAGAAAGCTTTAACTCCGTTCCTGCCACTCTTTCAGTTTCACAATTTCATGTCACTATTCAAGTATTTCAGGTCTATCTTGGTTCAAAACTACCAAATTAGATACTATTACCCTTTTTTATAATAATTACTTGCTTAGATGTATTAATACTTTAACTACTACCTTTAATATTCCCTCATGAATCTCCTGTCTTTTCTTAAATGTTCCATAACAATTATTTCAGAGAGAATCTGATAGCAACAAATCTCAATGTTTGTTTTTGTCTGAATATACATTTACATTGCACATTCATATCCAAATTGCAAGTATAGAATGCTACAGTGTATTCTTTAAATTTTCTCAACATAAGAAGCTATAGTAATTCTCAATATTTTAAAAATATTATTATACTGAGGTAAGAGGTTAGAGTATAGCCAACTCCCTATGTGGACATGACCTGTCAATCATGGAGACCCAGGACTCAAGTCTAGAATACAATTCCAAAGCTTTGCCCCAGAGCCTAATCAGAAAGCCATCTTCAATTCTTTGCAGGAAATCCAGCAAGTTTTTGATGGGACAACCTAGATCAGATTTCAGTCTGAAGAATGAGAGACATAAAAGTCCTCTACCATTTAGACATATTATGAATTTTTTTAATAGATTGCTATCATTCTGCAGAGCCTACTTTTTTTTCTACCTTTAAATAAATGTTAAACCTTGCTATCTTTTTCACATGTCTTGCCTAATTCTTTGTTCAGGAAAAACTTGGACAAAACTTGGAAAAACTCTGCAGAACCCCAGAACCTGGTAATAACACTATTGTTTTGGGACTCCTGCTGAGAAGCTTGCCTTTGTCCATATCTCTATGATGTATTGGATCTTCCATTTACATGTTCATATTTCCCATCTTTTATCTCTATCTTAGACTCAGCTTTACCCCTTTTAACACAATTATTGATGTTGGTTTTGTTTTGTTTTGTTTTGTTTTTTAAATTCTGGCTGACCTTGAATTCATAGCAAATCCTCCTGCCTTAGCCTCTCAAGTGTTAAAATTGTAGGGGTATGACACCAGTACTGGCCATATTTTATTTCTGAACTCACTAATTTTTTAAATACGTTAGGTCTTTTATTAAGTAGATGTCCTTTTTCTCTCTCACGTATATTTCCTTCTTTTATATTCTTAACTATCTTTTTTTTTGTGGAACCGGCGATTGAACTCAGGTCCATGAGCTTGACAGGGAAGCACTTATTCCACTGAGCCATATCCCCTGCCCAAGTCTTAACTATCTTAATAAACTTATTTTATAATAACTTTATAATGAATGGCACTTCCTAAAGTTGTTAGAGGGTCTAATCTTTTTTCAATGTATTGATTTTTCTCTTATGATGGACTGCTTCATTGATTAGTTTATAAACTTTGAATTTACCTTCAATAGTTTTATTTATTTATTTATTTATTTGTTTATTTATTTAGGTGGAACCAGGGATTGAACCCAGGCCCTTGTGCTTGCCAGGGAAGCACTTATTCCACTGAGCCATTTCCCTGGCCCCAATAGTTTTATTTAAAGAATCCTGTACTACCCGACTTAAGAGTGTGTCACTTAAAATGTTTCTGACCAAAAAAAAAAAAGTTTCTGACAGATGAATGAAGGTTATTGGCCCATAGTCATCCCCTAAGACCACACATACAATATGAACAAGAGTCGCCAAAGGTCATTTTAGTGAAAGATTACAATTACATTTTTTCAGAGGAATTTTTTTTCCTCCTCACTTAGAGTCTTATTTTAAATCTGAGACTTAAGATACTTTATTTCTATATGCTAAAGATTGTCTTGGTCCATTACTACACTGAAGGTGAAATTTTTGAGGGTCCTAACTATACACAGGGGTTCTAATTTCATTGTTTGACCTAAACAAGCCAAGGCCTCACCCTCTTTCTCCTCAAGATCATCAAGACTGGCACACCCTTTTTTTTTTTTTTTTTCAGTACCAGGGATCAAACTCTAGACCTTGCACTTGCCAGTTAGGCACTTAGGCCACTGAGCTATCTCCCTGGCCCCACATCTCTTTCTTGACCCTCTTTTTAGAAGCTTCAACACTGGTACCCATTGTTGAGTTGTTTTTTCTTTGTTTTGGATCCCTTGAGATTTTCCACATGTTTTACTGAATCTAGCTATGTCTTTGAAACTATAATTATGATTCCAGCCAGCACTCAGCCCCAGTATGTGAGTAGGGCTTCCCGGGGCCCTCTGGATCTTCACTCCAGCCAGTGCCCAGGCCTAGTGCATGAGTGGACCTTCCTCCATCAGATAGTCCTATGTACAACCCTGTGGCAGAACTCCTTGCAGAGAGGCTAGAGGTAAGACCACTCAGCTGATCTAATAGCAGAACATCTTGCCAGAATGGCACAGCAGACTTCCAAAGGCTACATTATGAAGAGGTGGAGTACACCAGCCAGATCCAAGTCACAACCACCTGGCCAAGTTTGAACTTGGTAGATTCTGACTTGGTGCTATGGTAATAACTCTAGCAAAGCTCTACACCAAAGGTTAGAAGACAGAGCTATACAAAATGACAAAGAGAAGAAGCAAAATGCATTCCAGGCCCCAAGCCCACCTAGAACAAATGCAGGAGACAATAGCATAGAAGAAATTGGAAAGCACATCCTGAAATCTCTGAAATAATAGTGTCTGAAGTAAAGAAACAACTGTAAAAGCTATAGAGGAAATCAGAACAGAAATAATTTCTGGCCGGGGAAATAGCAGAATAAGTGATTGCCTGAGAAGAATAAGGTCCCTGTACTGCAAAGAAAGAGAGAGAGAGAGAGAGAGAGAGAGAGAGAGAGAGAGAGAGAGAGAGAGAGAGAGAGAGAGAGAGAGAGAGAGAGAGAGAGAGAGAGAGAGAGAGAAAGAGAGAGAGAGAAAGAGAGAGAGAGAGAGAGGAAGAAGACAATTAAAGAAGTACTAAGTGCTTCTAAAGAAGACACTGATTAAAAAAATAGAGAATATGAAAATGACAGCATCCTTGAATGAACAATATAGGAAAGAAATAGAATGCATAAAGCAGATTCAAAGTGATATACAGGAAATTAAAATCTCAATCACAAGCTGTGCTAGCACAGTGAAAATAACTTTCAGCGGGTTGGGGAGATGGCTCAGTAGAATAAGCACTTGCCTGGCAAGCTAAAAGGCCTGAGTTCAATCTCTAGTTCTGTCAAAAATAAAATAAAATATAAAAAAAATAAAAACTTTTTAGGGCTGGCAGTATAGCTCAGCGGACTAAGCGCTTGCTTAGGTAAGCGTAGGAACCAGGGTTCGATCCCTGCTTCCGCTTGCCGCGCCGGCCCCGCCTTCGGGTGCGCTGAGCCGGCGATTGGAGTCCGGGCGTGGTGGCGCGCACCTGTAATCCCAGCACTAGGGAGGCAGAAAGCAGGAGGATCACTATGAATGTGGGCTGCATAGTGAGACCCTGTGGACAAAAAAAAAAAAAGAAAAACCAAAAAAGAAAATAACTTTCAGACCTTGAAGACACCACTGTAGCTAGTAAAACAGTAAGGAAAGATCTCTTAAAAACAACTAGGATGCAGGAAAAAAAATTCAACATCTGCAAAACAATGCAAAGATGAGCAATGTAAAACAAATAGACATCAATAAGAAAGGAGTTAATACAAATGATATAAAAAGAATATGGGCAGAAGTAATAGCAGAAAAATTCCCAAATATGAGGAAACAATCTGACATTCAGGTAACCAAATCATATAGAACTTCAAATACCATCCACCCAATTAAAACCACACCCAGACATAAAATAAACAAGATCCCAGAAATTCAGCACAGGCACAGTATACTAAAAGCTGCTAGAAAGAAACAAACATCACATTTAAAAGAAAACCCATCAGAATAATGGCAGATTTCTCTTCACAAACCATCAAGGCAAGAAGAGCATGGAGCAAAGTACATCAAGTCTTGTAAGAAAACAAATTCCAACCCAGACTGATATACCCTGCAAAACTCTCCTTAAAGTTTAATGGAGAAGTGAAATACTTCCATGACAATAAAAAAAAAAACAACTAAAGAATTTCATGACAAGGCCGGGCATG
>PVKA01025681.1:0-32703 GCA_004027165.1 Ctenomys sociabilis
ATAGATAGTTCCTAATGTGAGAGAAATCTTGGCATATTTGAGCTCTTATGTCTCACTTATTTCACTTCGCAGTATGTTCTTAGGTTGTGTCTTTTGCTTAAAAATTCCCCACTTATCTTTTTTTATGCCCACACAACTTCTAGTATAGTACAATTGCTTCCACCTGTATCACTCTGAGTTTATGAGTCATACATTTTGCTGTGACTTTGTACTCATTAGGGTATCAATAAGCAATGGAAATGTTTTTTTATTTCATTATAATTTTTATACATTACATCACAGAACCACTAATGCCACCAACAATCATCAGAATGACTGTATTTGCTCAAATCTTGAGAGAGAAAAAAGGTTCAAGAACTATAGCAGAAATTGCTAACATCTTTTTTTAATACACTACAATCTTACTCAGATATCTATCCAAATTTCACACCAATGTGCCTCAGAGGAATTCACCTTCTCTTCCAGGACCATGGAGAGATGAAATGGCCCAAAGTTTTTTACTTTTTATTTTATTTTATTGAGAAACAAATAGCAATGAGACAGTTTCAAAACTGATTAATAGGACAATTTCAATAATTAATACATAGTACATTGTTATCTGTTTAATGGTTATCCATAGTACAAGAAGCAGACAGTTATCTTGCCCCAACACTATTAGTACAAATCTTTCTACTCATTGAATTAAGTGAGAGTAGCTGTATATCTATCCTGACTATTCTGTATATACAAATAAAAACTTGTCCTTCCTTTGTATCTCCTTTTTTTGTTTAGTACTGATAGAGATGGGTATTTCATTGGCATCTAAATACTGCAGGTGGGTGAAAACAATCCAACAGAGTCCAGCAGTCTACAGTAGTCATGGGTTATCCACAGAAGTTGTTGACTTGAGCCTTTCACAGCTCAGCATACTAATATGGCTTTACTTTATATACCTCGTTTTTATACTTTTCTGCTGGATGGTTAAGACCAAGATAAAGCAAAACTTACATAACAAGAAATGTAACTTTTGTATCTGATAAGGTCTGTCACATATCCTCAGGATTTATTCTGCAATCCTGTACCGCACTTTGTAGATCCTTTGACAGTGTCAGCCTTGTGTATGAGTCATGGCCATTGCTTGATCAATTTATTCTCTGTGAAAGCCTGAGAGAATGTTTTCTCCCCATGTGACTCTCCTTAGGCACACTCTACATCATGATCACTTTCCTCTGTGGCCCCATAATGTCTTTGATCAGAAAATTTGGGACCAACTAAGTTACATGATGTTACAGTACAGGTACAGGTTCTCCTATGTCCTGAGTCTTCACTGACCTTGAAAGACTAGGGCCAAAATTTTGGCTGACCTTGCATCCCTTCCATTTCTCCAATTTTTGATCTGCAGACTTAGGTTGTTACCCATCCAGAAGAGAAACTGATTATTACCTTGCAAAATATGCAGTTTGGTTTCCCTAACTATCTGTCTAAATATCAAACATCTTAGACATAACGTGGAACAGATATTTTCTATCAAGTATTGATATGTTAAACTTTAAGTCCCTACAGAACATGAAGAAAAAAATAATTTAAAAAATTTATAAACACTTAAATATTATTACACAGAAATTTAGAAATCTAAACATATGCAGCATTGTAGCAGGACAGTCCTGTAACAATTTCCTTGTCTCTTTTTTTCATTTATTATCCTTTTAAAAAAAAATTACCTGAGAGAAAGTATGGCAATAATTGATGTGTCATGACAAACAGTACATATTCAAAAGGCCAGAATGACAAGCATTCTAAGCATGACCCTTGTATTATATATTTACATCTCCAATAGAGTTGCTTAGTTCACAGGTATCAGCATATTTAGTTAGTCAGGGTGAAAATATTATTAATTAACTGCTAGTTTCAAAAGCCTGCTGATAGTTCTCAGTATCATTGTTTTACCCATCTTGTGCATATGAATGCATGGCTTTGCCCCTGTCATGTTTCCCAGCTTTTCTCCTTGCCCTCTCATTGTCTAATCCTCAAGTTCCCACTTTCCTTTTAATTGTGTTATACCTTTCTATTTGTATTTCTTATTTTGAGTTCTTATACAAGGTAGATTGTATGAATACTTACACATGTGTTTCTGGTTTATTTCATTTAGAAGTATTTCTTCAAGTGGCATGCACTTAAATATGAAGGTTTTGAGTTTATCATTCTTTATGGCTGAGTAATAGTCCTTTGTATAACGAAATCACATTTTTTTCAACCATTCCTCATGTGATGGGCATCTTGTTTGGTTCCAAGGTTTGGCTATCACAAATTGTGCTGCTAAAATTTAGGTACACATATATCACTATGATATGCCATTTTCAGTTCCTCTAGGAAAATTCTCCGTATGGGGATAGCTGCTGTGGATGAGATTTCCAGTACTAGTTTTTCTTCTTTTTTTTAAATGTCTTTTTGAGACAGGGTCTCACTATGCAATTCAGGCTGGCCTTAAGCTCACTTTGTAGCTCAGGCTGGTCTCGAACTCACAACAATCCTCCTGCCTCAGCCTCCCAAGTGCTGGGATTACAGGCCTGTGCCACCACGCCCAGCTAAAAATACCAGTACTCTTTTTTTTTTTTTTTGGCAGAACTGGGGATTGAACTTAGGACCTTGTACTTGGCAGGGAAGCACTTATTCCACTGAGCCATCTCCCCAGCCTTAGTACTAGTTTTTCTAAGGTGTCTCCACACTGATTTCCCCCACCTCTTATCGAAAAGATTTTGCATGCCAAAAGAAATTACCAAGGGACAGGGAGATGACTGGGTGGAATAGCCACTTCTCTGGCAAGCGCAAGGGCCTGAGTTCAATCCCTGGTTGTGCAAAAAAAAAAAAAAAAAAAAAAAAAAAAAAAAAAAAAAAAAAAAAAAAAAAAAAAAAAAAAAAAAAAAAAAAAAAAAAAAAAAAAAAAAAAAAAAAAAAAAAAAAAAAAAAAAAAAAAAAAAAAAAAGAAAGAAAAGAATAGAAAAAGAAATTACTATCAAAGTGAAAAGACAACCCACAAACTTCAAAAAAATATTAACTGATAAGCACTCAGACAAAGTCTGCTTTCTAGAATTTATAAAGAACTAAAAAACATTAGGGTCCCTAAGTTTAAAAACCCAGCCCAGAAATGGACATCAGAGATGAACACACACACTTCTTGGAGGATAAAATTAAAATAGGGAATAAATATATGAAAAAATGCTACACATCACTAGGGATCTGTGAAATGCAAATTAAAATAACACTGAGATACCATCTCACCCCAGAAAGAATGGCTATCATAAGGAAATCAACCAACCAAATGTTGGAGAGAATGTGGAGAAAAGGGAAGCAGAACACTTCTCCACTGCTGGTGGGATGAAGCATTGGAAATCTTATGAGACTATCATTGCACATGTAGTCTGTTGTTGGCCAAATTATTGTGGAATGCTTGACTCTTTGTAATACCTAACACAAATCTTTGAGCTTTAGCGTACCTGTTGAAACATTTAGATGTATGAAACCTTGTTATCAGTAATAAAATATGACTACTATATTTCTTACCAATATTTACTTCTTTACTCAAAATCTTTCTAGGGATTAAAAATTAATCCAGATACCGGGCTCAATAATTCCAATACAGAAATCTTTATGCGCCGGGCGTGGTGGCGCAGGCCTGTAATCCCAGCACTGGGGAGGCTGAGGCAGGAGGATTGTTGTGAGTTCGAGACCAACCTGAGCTACAAAGTGAGCTTCAGGCCAACCTGAACTGCATAGTGAAACCCTGTCTCAAAAACAAAAAAAAACAAAAAAAAAACAATAAAAAGAAATCTTTATGCTGTATACTTAATTAATGTTTGAAATTCCAAAATTATAGTAACCATAACAGTAAGGAGGAAGATTGGTTATTCTCTCAAAGATAAAGTGCCTTAACATTTTCTGTTACTGTTTATTGATTCCTTAAAAACATTTCAAGATTTGAATTTCATAAAATTCTAATTGTTTGCAAACTATTTTGTAAACAAACTTCAAGTCAACCAGCTTTAGAATGCTGCTGAAATTACTGAAACACTTTGATACAGAAATCAATCAGGATCCAAAGGCTCAAGGAGGCTGCTAATTCATAAGCTTATGATTGCTCAGTGTTAATGTCTACATGTCTGTATTTAGTACAGTTTGGAGATCTAAGGGGGCGCTTTTGTTTCTGTCGTAAAACTGTTCCAGGACATCTTTCCTTCATTATTGAGGTATTTATTAGCCTACTAATCAGTTAATTGGCTACCAAATGGTACAGAGGAATTCAAGAAAAGAGGAATGGAAGAAAGAGAAGAAAATTAATCTTCATTACGTATTTTTCATACCTGATAACTGTGAATCAAGTAACCTTTGCATTTGTAGATAAGGAGCTTATGGCTCCCAAGAGAACAGCAGTCTGTAATCTCATCAAATTTACATGGCAGGAGACCAGGAACAATCAGAAGTTAAAACTGGGTGATTATCATACAAGTCTTTTAGGTAAAACAGAATTGTTTTATGTAGGATACTGCCATATTCACTAAATTTTAACACCTGCAAAACTGCATACCCTACACTTGTCAAATTGTGTAACTCTCATTAACCCTAAATTTCTATTCCCTAGGACCTCGTGATGGATGACTAAAATCAGTATGGAACAAAGCAGCCATGAGATTTCTTCTTTCTAAAATGCATGAATCACCACTCACACCCTGCCATGTCCCTCTGCTCATTTCTGATGTAACAATTTTAAATAGAACAGGCAAATATTTTCATCTTTCTTCTTTTGAGTAATAGAGTATGTTTCATGCTCCTCAGGGGAAAAAAAAAATTAGCCTACTGCTTTCTCAAATACAATAAAGCTCTGTATCTCAGTTATAACAAAACATTGGAGGATTTCTGAACACATCTCAGTAACATTTTTGATGATCATCATTTACACACAAGCCATCATCTTTCCCAACCAAGCAAGATCCACCAGTGAGAACCAGGGAAACGCCCAAGTACTTTTGTCCTTTTCTAATTTGTGTAGGGAATACATCTGTAGGGAAGAACTTTTCACTACAGTAAAGTAAAATTATACTTTGCCCACTATATTCTGAGAAAATAATAGAAATCTTTTATTAAATTCAATTAAACTATTAATTAATATGGCACTCACACTGAAGAAATGATCATAAGTACATTTTAATATGCTGAATTTTCTCATTCATTGCAAAGCTGATTAGGGAAAAATATAAATAGCCATTTAATAATTGATTTGCTATTTAATTTATCTTTTAACTTCCACATGTTAGTCCACTTGGCAAATTGTAGTTATAAAACTATATCATATTAAATTTCACATTCTTAATAGCAATTGCTGTTCCCCCTTTTTTCTCAATATTTGTTTGAAAAGGGATACAATTAAGATTAAGCAGGAAACAGTAGTGGGAAAAGATTTATATTTCTAAGGCAATATAAGATGTCAAAGAAATACTTTCATTAAGAGGAAAATGAGATAAGCTTATATTACAATATTGTTTGTGTTTATCCTGCTCCAAAATATTTTTCAAAATAAATATTTCAATGAACTACATATGATTTTGTTATGTGGATGTGTGGTAATGTATTTCTCCATTTTGGTAGACATTTCTCTGATATTTCATAATGACGCACATGAGATAAATATTTGAATAAAGTTTTGCCTGTATTTCTCTTTTTTTTTGATTATTGGAATAATGCAACATATAAACATGTTTCATCTCTATGCATATGTTCCTCACACAGATAGTTTACATCTTGAAAAAATATAACTAAATTTTTCTCCTGAGAGGAAAACTTACTAAATATTTTAATCACACACTTATGAAATGTATCATCCATTCTATTTTGTATGAAGAAAATGAGGCTTTATTTTAATGTCATATTTCTTTAGTTATAATTAAATTTGAAAAATTTATTCATATGTGTTGCATATTTAAACCACTTAATGAATTATGAGTTATTAACCTTTGTCTTTTTTGAGGTGTTCTTTTCATTTTTACTGTTGTTATCAACATAATTACCCGTCAAAGAACATTGTGTTCACAGATGTATCTATATGTGTCCTCTTTGGGTCAGTTACCATTTTCTCAATAATTTTGATGTATATTTGCATCCTCCAGGGCACTCTAAACAATGTATAACTTTGTACTTTATAGCACAAATTATTTCTGTGCTTTTGTTTCTGTTACATGTATAATTTTCACGTTCTTGGTGCTGTTTTGTTCAATTTTAAAATTTCTGATTTTATTGAATTTTAATTAGAAAATGTGTTTTAATTTTTTACCTTTTATCATATAACTTCGAACTTAATATATCTGATACAGTGCAAACCCTATTAATCTAGAATATATTGGCATATCATATATCAACAAATACATGTATGAGTGTTTAATTTTCTAATTAATTAGAACAATATTACAATTAGTTGTCTAAAATTTTTTGGCAGTATTTTACTCTCTGTCTCTGCTTTGTTACATTTACTAAATAGTTTTCATTAACAAATTTTCATTTTTGAAGTTTTGTGTCACCTTTATTTATGTAATATGTGAAGAGCAAATAGCTTCATTTTATTTTATTATTATTATCATTATTATTATTTTGTATGTTAAGGAAGGATCTACAAGATGTTCAGGGTCTCACTACTAGATCAGACTCATAATAATCTGCCTGTTTACAGCCTCCCAAAACCTGGGATTACAGGTGTGCTCCACCTCACCCAGTCTCGATTATAATCTCAGCGTGCCCCACAGTGCTGTGCAAACACATAGAACTTTGTTAGAATTTTAAAAATATGGACTCAAAGAAATAAAATAGTGACCCTCAAGAGAAATGCAGAGAATACAGTAATTGGAAATATTTATGTTTTTGAAATACAAAAATACTTTTATGAATCTATAGAAAATTTTGGATTGGATTACAAGAAAAGGAATTGAGAATTGTCACACACACACACACACACACACACACACACACACACACACACACACACACACACACACAGGAGGGCTGGCCAAATAGCTCAGCAAGATTAAAACACTTCCAAGGAGACACAGGGGCCAGGGATTCGTTCCCCCGGGACGTGGTGAGATGGCAATTGAGACTGGGCATGGTGGAGTGTGCCTGCAATCTCAGCTCTTGGGAGGCTGTAAACAGGCAGATCACTGTAAATCCAATCTAGTAGTGAGACCCTGAACACCCTGTAGACCCTTCCCTAAGAAAGAAAGAGAGAAAGAAAGAAAGAAGGAAGGAAGGAAAGAAAGAAATATCTGAATCTGTTTCTCTATCTTTATTTCAAGATTCTGATCTTTACTTACTAAACTAAGGCTTGGGTCCATAGTGTCACTATCAGAATGTGGGTATGGTGGGCTTAAAGCAAAGAAGTAGACAAAAGAGTCAGTGCAAATACAAGTAAGTTTAGGTAAGTTGGATGGTGTGCTGAAATTGCTGTCTTCTGAAAAGTACAGTTTCAAAATTATCCTGTCTGCATTTTACTTCTATTGTAGCTCTTTTCTCCCCAGAGACTTTCATCTCTTAGTTTTCTTTTTAATGTATTTGGTTGTTGCAGGGTCTCCCTACACATCCCAGACTCATAGTGATGCTCCTGTATCAGCTTTCCCGGTGCTGGGGTCTCAGGCATGCACCACCACACTAGGACTCTGGCTGGCTCAGCCCTCCTTAGGGCTGGCATAGCATGTGGTGCTGGGGATCGAACCCCAGTCCCTGCACTTGCCTAAGCTTGCCTAAACAGGTGCTTTAGCCTGCTGAGCTAACTCACTGGCCCTCATCCCTGAATCTTAAGGGATATAAAGGGGTGAAGTGTCTGTGCTACTATCATTGCTCCAGGCTAGGGGGACACTGACTGCGCCTCACCAGGAATCAACAGTTTCATTCCAATTGATCTACAGAAGACATAGATAGGCAGCTTTTGTTGATTAATGCAAAACCTTTTATGACAGTCTGGAAAAGAGGATGGGGCAATTGTAAATTATTGAACTTTAAGATTCATTTTATAACCTTATTAAGTATAAAAGCCAAAACCTAATGCTATAGCATTGATGAATAGTGGCTCCAAACTGTAGCATGCTGACAAAATTAGGTGACATTTTGCATAAATCTTCTATATTTACTAGCAACTTATTTTTCTCCAGAGATACAATACCAGGTATATAAGGTGGAGTGTGTTTTCCTTGCAGACCTTTATGTTTATTACTAAATGTTTGCATCACACTGGTACACCCACATAATACATTGTAATTGCTTTGCATCCCACTGTCCTTTCTTCCCTCTCTCTCTCTCAGTCTTTTTTCCTCAGTAAAAGTATACAGATTCCTCCATGTGTTGTCAGTGAGGAAATCAGTTTCCTAGTTTAATTATAATAGTAACCAAGGAATAGCCTACATAAAATGTTTATATTTCTATGTGACCACTGAATCATTAAAAGTTTTGCAAGAGTGCTGAAAACCTGTAATTGGGCCTCAAGAGGTCTCAAGAGCTTTTGGAGTGACTGGCTCCAGAGAACGTAAAACCTTAGGAAGCAACAGGAACTCCACTGCCCATGACTTAGTATTAGTGTATGTATGTGAGCACTTTTATCCCATAAGCACCTCTGCACATGAAGAGAAGCCCTTCTTCTAGTTTTATTTTTATTTTTTAGTTAATTTTATTGAGAACCAAATAGCAATGAGACAGTTTCAAAACTGATTAATAGGACAGTTTCAATAATTAACACATTGCCTATTGCTGTCTTCATAGTGGTTATTCATAGTTCAAGATGGAGACATGATATCCTGTCCGAACACTTAGAACAAATCTATCTTCTCATTGAATTAAGAGAATGTAGCTGTATATCTATCCTATTTTGTATATACAGATACGAAATGGTCCTTCATATATCCCCTTTTTTGTTTATTTTTGTCAGAGATGGGTATTACATTGCCATTTAAATATTGTAGGTGCATGAATTCAGCAAAATAATCCAATATAGTCCAGTAGTTCATAATGGTAGTTGGTCATCTCTAGGACTGCCAATGTCAGAAGTTGTTGACTTGAGCCTTTTATAGCTCAGCTTTACCTTTTACCTAATGGGAATTTAAAAGTACAGAATTGTGTTCCATATTGCATTCCAGTATTCTTTTCTGCACACACACACAAACAAGTTTAGTGAGTTAACTGAATTCTACCTCTTAATTCTGGAAGCCCTCCTACCTACCACCATTACAATTTTTATATATTTATTTATTTGTTTGTTTATTTACTTATTTATTCATTTTTTCATTTGTGTGTTTGGTACAGAATCTCCCTATAGGAGTTCAGACTCCTGGTGCTTCACCTGTTTTCAGCCTCCCCAGTGCTGGGATTACAGGAGTGTGCTACCACATCTGGACTCTGTTGCTAGATCAATGTGCCCCGGGGGTGGGGCCAGCATGGCATACAGGACAGGTGCCATTAGAATTTTAGAATCTAAGAAAAGTAGCTTTACTTCTTTTTAAAATAGTCTATTCAATTATGTTTCCTGCCTTATTATAAAGTTTCAGCAGGAGGGTGAGGTACAAGAAGAAATACTTCCTTATAGTTCACTGAAAAAACATCAAATCTTTTATAATTAAGTATAATGTGACCCATTGGTATGTTATAAATATATTCTAATAAAAGTACAGAATATAGGGCAAACAAAAAAAGTAAGGGCAAACATGTTTCACGAATGTTTGCCCTTACTTCGTTTATGCCCTCACATTGCTGGGTTCGGTATACATTTTCTCTTTTTTCCTAGGCTCTTTGAGATTTGGGTGTTTGGTTTGGTTTAGTGTGATACTTTTGAAGCAGGATCTCGCTATGTGGCCTTGAACTTACTACGTAGCCCATGTTGGCAGAATAAAATCGCGAAATCTAAAATTTGGGGAGTTTCTGCAACTTTTATCACTACAGACTGAATTTTATCAAAACCTTTAATGCATCAACTACTTTTCAGATGTTAACTAGGCCTTGGGCCCCTAAGGTAACGCATAGTTGGCCACAGCATATCATACTTGGATACATCAGAGATATTTAGTAATATTTACTGAGCATTTTCTACTTATGTTCAAAGAAATATTGATCAACAAGATTTTTTCTTGTAATAACTTTTATGAGTTTGGTAACTACTAACACCTTCATTAAATGAGTTGCAGACGATTCTTCTATTTTCTGGAAAGATGGTATGTATTTGCTATTTTTTCTACTCTTATTGTTTGATAATTACAACAAAGCAGTAAGATAGTCTTGGCTTATAGTTTTCTAGTTTAGAATGTTTAAACAACCTATGAAGTGTTTCTTGAATGCTTTTTTAGGTTCTGTCTTTACAAGAATTTCTATTATTTTTAAATTGCAGACATAGAATTACTTGTAGTATTGCCTAATAAATTTTAATCAATATGGTATTTATTAGTGATACTACGTCTTCACTATGATATTTGCGTATGTGTCTTTTCTCTCATTATTAAAATGTTTCATCAGTTTCATGTGTTCAAAAGAGCAATAGCCTATTTCATTTATGTTCTTCCCTATTTTGTGTTCCATGTTTCATAAATGTTTGCCCTTACTTTGTTTATGCCCTCACTTTGCTGTCTTCAGTATATATTTTCTCTTTTTTCCTAGGTTCTTTGAGGTTTGGGTTTGTGGTTTGGTTTGGTGTGATACTTTTGAAGCAGGATCTCGCTATGTGGCTCAGACTGGCCTTGAACTTACTACATAGCCCATGTTGGCAGATCCTCCTACCTCAGCCTCCAGAGTGCTACATTACAGGTGTGAGCTATACAAAGCTGCTTGTTTTGTGAGTTTTGAAGGAGTTTGTTTTGTTTTGTTTTCTCTTTTGAGACAAGGTCTTACTATGTACTTAGCGGTACTTAACCGCTAAGGTTAACTCAACCTGTTGCCCAGGCTGGCCTCAAACTTACTGTGATCCTCCAGCCCTCAGCCTCCTGAGTGCTGAGATTTCAGGGATAGGCCTCCACCCCTGACTCTTTTCTAGCTTCATAGGGTCTAAATTTATATAATTTCGTATAAACACTTAATGCTTTAACCTCACTTTTAGCAACATTTTATATAAGAATTTAGTGTTTGGTGTTCCACCCTTATTAATACTAAGGTTTTCATAAATTTGAAATAATCTCTTATTTTGTTCTTCAATTCAAAATTTTTATTAATAGATTTCTTACTTCATGCATGGAATATTATAATCATATTATTTACACTTCTACTTCAATTAACTTCTAATCTGTAAATATACTTTGAGTACATTTTTTTCATATTTTTGATGTTTATTTTATTGTCTGAATATGATATATCTAGGCTACTATTTAGTGTGATTTTTAAAATAATACATGTTGGAATGTTGTTGAATGGCATTTTTTTAATAAAAATTCATTTGGCTTACAGTGCTGATAGAATCAGTCAGTTCTTCCATAACATTACTCGTTTTCTTTTCACTTTTTGAGAGTGTCACATTGAAAGCTGCAGCCATTGTTTGATTCTGTCTTTCTGTTCCGATTGGGCACATTTTTCCTAGGACACTTGGAAGCTCTGTTGTTAGGTGCATCGCCCTTAGACTCTGGGTGTCTTCGTGGTGTACTGAGCCCCTTATCTTTAGGAAGTGACACATCCCATTACCAGGGTCATTTGGTTTTCTGACAAGGTTAATCTTTCTTCTCTGACATTAATGTAGACATGAAATATGAAATGTATAGAGTACCCAGCCTCTCATTACTGGTGGTGGAGCAATGTACATCCCTGACTGTTTCTGCCCTTTGAGAGAGTGGGAGACCTCTGACTCGGTTTTCACCAGGCGAAGGAACTTGGTATTTCCTGAAAAATCCTTCCATATCCCAACAACTATTTGTTTCATAGTCATAACTGTTTCTGAAGCTGTATTTCTTTGCTTGCTTGTGGCTACCAACCAGTTCTTAGTGAATAATGAGGGTATGATTTAAGATATCAATGCCAACACCTTACAATTGACTCATGACATTTCATTCATTTCTCATCTTAGGTGTCAAAACTTTATTTTATGAAGTGTATTAACATTTGTATAAAGAATAATATAAGCCACAATAATTGACCATAACAGTCGAACCTTTTGCTCTCAGTTACCAGAATGTGAATTTTAAAATGTAATCATTTTCAAATGCATCCCCGTCTTTAGATGTTGACAGGTACTTTCATCTGAGTGGCTAATGAGGTTGCAAGATAGAATATTTTTAAAAAAGAGTATAGAACTAGAAGTATATTGAGATCTGCTTTTATGATTTATTAATAATTTCGGGGAAGTCGTTTAGTAGTTAAAAGCTTCAGCTCCTTAGCAATAAGAAATGGAAATACCAGCAATAATACTACTTGAATATGACTACCAAATGGCTTATGGTGAAGCACAAATTAGATATATAGAATGGAAGTGTTGCCAAGGATTAGGAAACTATTTGCTTTATTATTAAGTTGATTTAATATGTATGTATGTATATATATATATATATATATATATATATATATATATATATATATGTATATATAAGATAGGAGAGATATACAGCTTTCTCTTGGTTCAATAAGAAAATAGGTTTGTACTAATATTGTTTAGACAAGACATCATGTCTGCATCTTGTTCTCTGAATTACTACTACAAAGATATTAATACATCAATATGCAATGTATTAATTATTGTAATGACCTACTAACCTGTTTTGAAACTGTTTCATTGCTGTTTTATCTTTTTTCTCATTAAGTTGAATTAAAAAAAAAACTTTTGACTATGTAAAAAATGATGAAGTGAAATTAAAACCTCTAGTCCTCATCCATGTGAGGACTAGAGGTTTTAAATTATAATCTGTGGTAAGTATAAGTCAATATTTTAGTTATAAACGTGAAAACTCTATTTTTATAACTCATGAATCTAGACATTAGCTTTATTCAATCTCTGTACAAATAGTGTGAAATAATGTGTCAATCAGTATATTTTCCTAATATCTTCTTTTCGGTGTTTTGTAATCTCCTTGCCTGGCTTAAGATCTGATAACGCATAATTTGACATTGATCAGGAGAACAGGACCAGAAAGCAGCGTTGCTTGCTTTCTGGCAGCTAGCTCAGTCCCTCTAGTTGACCTCTTCTCTCCCATGCCAGCATCGCTCTGCACAGCATTTGAATTCTCTAGGTAAGAGTCTCTCACCTTCCCTTCTGAAATAAGGGGCTTCCCAGAGTTTCTCTGACATTAAACAGTCTTTTTTCTCTTTGAAAGTAAAATTATCCATGGTATGTTTTCCCTTTTATTAATGCAATTGTCTCTTAAATCTCCAGAATTAAACATTCTCTGCCAGTTTTAGGAGACGGAGCTCAATTCAAATAATAACACTACTGCAAAGCAGGCTTTCTTGTTGAAACCCCCTGGAAGGATGTCATCATCCTTTTGGTATGAGATAACCTGAGTAATTATTTAAAATATAAAGTGGACTGGGGAGATAACTCAGTTGTCTAAGCACCTGCTTGGCCAGCACAAGGACCCAGGGTGGATGGCCCAGCAGCACAGTTGTGGTGGTGCACACCTGTAATCCCTGATTCGAATGGTGAGACAGGAGGATCACAAAGAGTTCAAGCTTTATAGTGAGACCCTGTACCAAATAAATAAATTAATAAGACATTAGAAAGGTAAAATAAATATAATGATGATGACATTAAAAGAGAATGAAAAGAATTGACGTGATTTTAATTTTGAGTATGCATAGAGGGACACACATTCTTCTAAGGGGAATAAATAATATCAGATATTTTTAAAAGATCAAAAAAGTGAAATATATCTGCACGATAAAATAATCATTACATTATTTAAGTTATCTAAATTTGCTTCATTATTCATATGTTTAGAAACATATTGTCACTTAATGTAGCATTACTGCTCCTCTGTGTTTTTAAACAAATGTTCAGAAAATATCAAACTATGGATAGATGTTTTAAAAATATAAATCTATAATATACAGGATACACATGTATCTAAGCTTGAGAAAAAGGTGTTCTCAAAATGCATTATATGAATTTAAACAGACAATAATCATATTTGCCCATTTGCATTTCATTCATAATTAAACTGACATCAAATGCCCATTCTTTACCCAATCAACAGACTATAGAATAAAGTTCACACATGTCAGCAATAACAACAATATGCCATATATGGGCTGGCCTGATAGCTCAGAGGACTAAAGCGCCTGCTTAGGCAGAGTGCAGGGGTTGGGTTTGATTCCCTGCATTCTATGCCGGCCTAAGGAGCATGCTGAGACAGGGATTGAGACTGGGTGTGGTGGCAGGGGCCTGCAATCTCAGCACGTGGGAGGCTGAAAACAGGAGGATCACTATAAGTCCGATCTACATAGTGAGACCCTGTAGAACTTGTCCTAAGAAGAGGAAAAAAAAAAAAAAAAAAAAAAAAAAAAAAAAAAAAAAAAAAAAAAAAAAAAATATATATATATATATATATATATATATATATATATATATATATATATATAGTAGGCATTTCTTTGTTGAGTCATGCTAAGGAAAATTACTGAGACCAATATAGGGTGAATAAGAGAATAGGATGTTCATATTACATTTTTTCTTAGTCATATAAGGAATAGGTACTCTTTAAATTAACCGCATGGGCCAGAATTAAAGTAATAAGGAAGAGCTCAAGCCATATCAATGCATGAATTAATTGGATCCTGTGCACTATTTCTTCTTTGATAACTTAATTTTAAACCATTTTTGCTGAGAAACCTTTTGAAAGGGAGCATGCAAATTTCAAAGAAAAGTTGTGAGACAAGCTGATCAAAGTGCTCATCAGCTAGAATAACACTTAACTGTAGGCGACCTGCAAATCCTCATAATGAAGCCTAATCACATAAAATGGAAAAACAAAGTGAACAGCAAGGGTGAGCGCTGGGAGACAGCCCTGCTTTGCCCATCAAACGAACAGTATCTCAAAAGAAAGAATAGCAACGAGAAGCCTAGGGTGACATTTGTTTTGACCTCCTACCCCATGGAGAGACTTGAATGTAAAGGACAGACACTGAAATAAAGAGGAGACGGCATACCATCCAGGCACTCTGAATACTTGTAATTACGAACACGCAAAGTAACAAAAAATAAAATTACTACTCTAAGTACAATATGGATTGTAAGCCGTAAATTGCTTTCTCACAAAGTGAAAGAAAAATGGTAACCGATCTAATTGATTTATTTTTTCCTTACATTATTTCTAAAAGCATTCACAGAAATATAGGTTTTTATTTTGTTTTTCCCTTTTTTTTAGTACTTAGTACAGGGTCTGCACGAGCTACAGGCTCTACAGGGTCTCACTACGGAGATCGGACTTGTAGTGATTCCTGTGTTCAGGCTCCCAAGTGCTGGGGTTACAGATGTGCACCACCACGCCCAGTTTCAATTACTGCCTCAGCGCTCCCCGGGGTTGGGGCCACACGGTACACCAGGCATTGATCCCAAGCGGCTGCCTTCTGCCTAAGGAGGCACTCTAGTTTGCTGAGTTATCAGGCCAGCCCTGTGTAATCTATTTTTCATGTGAGTAAAGCATATGAGAGTTGCTTCTACCTGGAAGAGTCATTGGATCCTTGCAAGGTGAAATAAGGTGAGTACGATACTTGAGTTATAATCACAATGTTACAATCACATTTGTTTATGCTGTGTGGACCATTTGGTATCAGTAAAGTGCTATCATCTTGGTCTTGTAGGTGTATTCGAAAATCCAATTTGGAATGATCTTGTTGAGCCCCCACTTGCTATGGCTTACCAAAGCACTCATCTGTCAGTATTGACTGGGTAGGAAACCCTGTCACTGTATGCAGGTTCTAATGTAGGAGTACTAGATCTGTCAATCAAAGGTTTCTGCCGTATAAATGCTGTATACAAATATTACTTAAGATACCAGCTAGAGCTACCGGTATAAGTCAGTGGTAGAGCATTTGCATTGTATGTGTGAGGCATTAGGGCCCAAAACTCAGGAGGGGGAAGAAATCAAATCATCTAATTTCCAACAAGTCTTTTACTACCAGTAAGCAATGCTAGTAAACATGACCTAAATGATGAAAATATTTTAATTGTATTTAATGTGCATTTAAGAGAATTTAAATATGAATAAACCCATAAGAATAATTAAAATAATTACAAATACATTATTTTGGGTATAAATGGAATAACATTAAATGGGAACAAAAGACATGTTGGACGTATCTTCAAAATAATGCTGCTTTTTGAATGTTTAAGGAAAGACATAAATTTATGGTTTGTTGATTCTAGATTAATTTTAATACATATAGTCTATTAGAATAAGTTTTGTTCACCAATAATTAAACAATAAATATATTAAAATGATTTATTGCATATATATATATATACACAAAGTAGTGTAACATCTTAATATTTCTCATTCTTTTTGTTTTTTTACTTAAAGTAGCATTCATAAATTAGCTATGTAATCACTGAGCTGAAAATATAAAACCAGAGTACCTGTTGCTGGTCTGAACTATGACAATTGCTTGAAAATGGTGCTATAAGGTAAACTGGCGTATATTTTTATAAATATGTGTTGTTTTATAAAGCTTTTGCGATTTCCTCTGTAGTTTTACATGCAACATGATTTGCTTTGAACACATGACTACAATATTTGCAAAGTGGTCTAGATAGATATAATTCAAAAAATGTAGTTACATATAATTGAAAGTTGACAAGTTGACTCTAGCGAAATGAATTTTATTTTAGCTTCATAAATTGTTTAAATCTCTCATTATATGTATCTTAATTGGTTAAATAGTTTTCTCCTAAATGATTTAAGCTCATTGCTATTTATCTCAAATAGCGTATTTGTAGCATGGATATAAACCTGTATTTTAAGACCACCTGTTAAATACTGTTATTATAAAGAGAGTACAAAATAGTACTGAAACAGAAAAATTATAAATGTTACAGAATTTCACTTAAAAAGTAACATGAATTTCATAGTATTCATTGTAATGCATAGCACTGTTTTCCATCCAATTATTCATATTACTGGATAAATGCATGCAAAATTGTAAGCAGGAAGAAAAAAAAAGAAATATATATGAAATTAAGAGGAAAGAAAGAAAAACAATTGAAAGGAGACAAAACAAATTAAGCATTATCTACTCCTTTCCATAGCCCAGCCAAAATCCATAGTATATTCCATTTAGTTTTCACAAGACCTGTGGTGATTTTTTAAGAACGCAGATCATATGAATATCTGGAAAGGCATAAATTTCTGGAACTCTTTTTCAGGCTTCACAGAGATTTGTGTCCTGTGACTCCACAGGAAAGAGGAGATTTTATGCTAAAAATATTAACCTGAGGTAAATTTTTTCACAGACTGTGTTCCATATCCTAAATACTTTCAGAAGTCTTGTTACATTTTACTTATCTATATTGCATAAATCATTCAATTTTCACTGTAAAGTAGAAAATGAAAGTTTGGGGCTTTGTTTATTTTGCAAAAAGTACAGCATACAAGAAAAGGTGGTTAAAAAATAAAATGACAACTTTTTATGCAAATAGTCAGAAAATCTTGTCTATTCCAGCGATGGATGTTGTACAGGTGATGTATAGCTACAGGGAAACATTATTTAATTTGCCTGTTTTTTATAAGATACTTAGAAGTGCCAGAAAAATAAAAATATTAAAGCTGTAATAAACAGTATAATTTTATGCTATTTTAAGGTAGAAAAAGAAAGCAGGACTAAAATAATAGGAAACTAACAGCAGGCAAAGAGGTTTATTCAACTATAATCTAAGTTTTAATTAAAGCCATGACTGATGAGGAATGCCATTTGGCAGTGTGACCTACAGGAAGGTCTGCAGCTGCTGCGTCAGCCAAGACGATCTCCACTGTTTTCATCATAAAGCGCAAAGGAGATAAATCATATTTAGAACGAGTAATCACGTGATTATCGCATTAACGATTTGGAAATCTGAAGACAGATACAACGTAGTCCTGAAAAACGAAGGGAATATTCAGAAAGGAGCACTGGGATGCCTTATTAAGAAGCCATAATTTCCACATTATTAACTTAATCATTTAAAAAGAACTTTTCACTGCATTAATCCCGTCTAAATTTAAAATGGAAAACATTGAACAGAGATGAAGCTCTATTAACTGCACAATGTGAATCAAATGGGACTTAGGACAAACCAGAGATCAAAGACGGGAGGTGGGCAGACTTTGGAAAGACATCATTAGCCAATAAACGTGCAGCTGCAAGGACACTGGCCTTAGAAGCTCCCTTACCCGGAGAGCTGATGCATTCCTATGTATTTGCCTGTGTTGAAAACAGAATGAGAAAGCACAAAAGAAATGCACAAAAAAGGAAACAACTAAAAGAAGCCACTCCCCCTGTTTCAGCTTATTTGTGAAGATCACAGGGTGGCCTTGAAATGCTGTTTTGTCTTGTTTTTTTTTTCTTACTTATTTTTGTTTTTTAAAGTGGGCTTAAAGAAAAGTCTGCTAGAAAAGCCAGCATAAACAAGGTCAAATGTCCTGTAAAACTCCTGGACCTAAACCCATTAATAAAAAGGAGAAAGAACTGTAAAGCCAAGAAAAAAAGTAGTGATGACTATGTTTCTAAAAAATAGATGTTTTTAATGTTAAAAGCATGTGAATTATACAGTTGGAAAAAGAGGTATTTTTAGTATCTGTTTTTTAAGTATAGGAAATTCTGTTATTGAGACATTGCTACGTGTTCGCAAGAAACCAAGCAAAAGGAAGCAAGCTTAAATAGCGTTGAGTGGGATTTATGCCATAAAAAAAGATGAGATTTCCTGCACAGGGTGTTGTTAAATCCAGGAATAAGGGACAGAAGGAAGCTGTACTTTCCTTTGAAGGGGTGGAGAATTAAGGTAGCAACTCATCTGTCAGGGAAGTTTAAGGCAGGGTGAATGGATTAGGTGACCTTTCAAAATTACTTCCATGCCAGGATTTATGATGTCAATATAAACCAGCAGCCCTAAATGGAAACCTGGCAAAAAGCAATGACTTTTGCACTTGGTTCTGCTCTTCCCTAAACACAGGTAGTCAAGTGTCTTGCTGAAAGCTCTGGTCTTTAAAATCAGGTCGACCTGGTTCCGTTATTGTGTTTCATGTTCTTTAACTCACCACAAAGGTGAGTAAATAGTATTTGCATCACTGGAGAGTTGAGGAGATGAGGTGCAATGAGGTATACAAATTACCTACCGTGAGGGAGATACACAACCATTATTCTCAGACTTTTCTGCTGCCCCATCAACTACTGTGGCATAGCATGATGTACCACAGGTGACACTTTGACTCTCCTTCTTCTGTGTTTTCTGTTTTTAGGATAATTCTATGGCAGCATAAAGTAAGGTGAATGTACACATGATCCCACACATTCCCAGTTACACTATCTGTGTCAAACCATGCAGACCGCATCCTCCACCAGAGTTGTACATTTGTTACAATTGATGAAGTTACACCGGCTCAGCATTAGCTCCGAGAGCCTGGGGTCTATCTTAGACCCTTCCAGGTCACTTTCTGAGTATGGACACCGCATGATATGCGCCCTCTACTGTAACATCATATAGAATACTTGCCTTGCTTCAGAAATCCAGTGAGCTCTCTTATTCATCTTGTGTGGTTCATTTTATATTTTCTCTTTTCTCTCCTTTTCCCCTGAGTAGGAAAGTGCTAAGTTTTATCAAAAGACACTTTTAAGTGCAAATTTATCACTTGATACCAGTGGCGTGGACTCTATTGATACAAGAGGAATAGATGAAGTGGTCATCTGTTATAAATAATCAAATCACTATGAATGGTGTTTTAGCTTGGATGAAATTTTGCATTTGTTTAATATATTTTGCAAAGCTATTTAAGGACATGAATTTGTTGTACTCTAAGCAGATACAATTGGGCCAAAATATATGCATATAAATTGGAAGATAACAGATTTGGGGGGGAATGTAACACTCTAAAACATTTTGCCATTTTACTATTTAACATGGAAGTGATTTAAATTTTTGTGTGACTTGTGGTTTTTATTTTCCAGATTTGATTTTCAGAGAAATATTCTTTTGTGTTTTCAACAATGTAGCATTATTTCTATTCCCTTTTTATAATGTTCTCAAAAGCTATCAGCTATCAGTTCTGGTTAATTTCTGAAGGAGGTTTTTGTTCCTGAAGTTAATATCTGACATTTCTTTCAAAATCACTTTTTATAAAAAAGACATGTAACAATTTTGAAGATGTTTTATAGGGACATTTATAAATTCATGTGCAAATATCATCTTAAAATGCAATGCCTAGATATGAATAGTAAAGTGACTATAAATCTCACTGTGATTTTCCCTTATCAGGTTTCATTATAACTCATTAAAAAGCAAATTTTCATCGGTCTCTGCATTTTACTTTGGGCTATAATCTAACTTAGATTTCATTCATGATGAATAAATGAGTAACTACAGTGTTGCAGATATCTCTACCATATATTAGAAAATTAAAAATATTCTATGCAGAATGTTATATATTTTAATTCCAGAGAGGAGTGATAATTATTTTAAATAAAACTCATTCATTTTCTCTTATATATATTTCTCCTCACATCAACATTTCAAACATTATATAGTTCAGAATATAACCCCAGTGTATAATTCCAGTAAAAAAATTATTTTTTCATCCATACTTTTGAGATATATAAATTTCCTTACCTTTTGTTGCCTCTGCTAATCCCTTACTCCTAGATACATCAGAAACACTGTAGCAATCATATAGAAAAAGTGTCATAAGGAAAGAGCAGCTATCAGCTAAAAGGAATTTTTTCACTTTCAATATAGTGTAAGTATTTATGGGCTCATTCATTCCAGGTGCCACTTTGCAGAAGCAAGCAGAAACAAATTGTCTGTACTGGACGGTGCGTTTTATTTCTTTAAATAATTCTACATTTTACTATGCATAACTGTATTTCTCTTAGGCATACTCTAAACTACTCCAGAACCAAAACTATGTGGATTTTGGTCTTTTATTTCTCAGGCCGAAGAAATATCCAGAACGTTTTAGTAGTGTGGCAAATAAACAGACAATGAATAAAAGCAGCTCATCTTCTAGGAAAATATGGCTCTACCATTGTAATAGATATCAAAACCTTGGACAAGGAAGGTCATTGTCTGATCCTGTGCAGGAGAATTAAGCTTAAGCTTCTTTCACTCATTGCCTAAGACTTTAAAGATGTAAGTAAACGAAAAATGAAAGAAATATAGTACTGCTTTTTTACTTTTACTTATAAATTTGAAAGTATCTTTGCAATAATTATGGCACTATCTTACTAAAAATTACTCTCCATGAAGGGTTTCTGTTTGTTTTAAGTAAAATCTAAACAAGCACTGATCTATAATATATGCAGATCTCTGCTGCTTGTCAATTTGCCAAAGTAAGTTTGGGCAAAATGGGCAATCTGTCAAGTACTCCTTGTAGTGCTCCTCTTGTTATTATTCCCTAAAAATCATATTATTGTTGCTGTTTTTACATAAGACAATGTGGGGCAGAAAGTGACACGAGTATGCCTAACCGAAAACAAAAGAAATAATGAAAGAATGAAGCAAAAAATTTCTGTCAGTTACCTTATAAATGTCACCCCCAGAAAAATAAAACTGAGCATGTAGCGTATACTGCATGCATCTGCCTAAATCCCTTGGGCCAAAAATGATGTTATTTATGTCTTTCATAGCTCTGGCTTACTGATCTTCTCTGGACCTCTTGGCTGTCAATATTTTTGCTTGGGGTGGGGATACTTTTTCTCTTTCTAAGCTGAAAGTAGGATACAAGCTTGTTTTGTTTTCTCTTTCCCTCAGGATAAAAAAGAAGAAAAACAGCAGTTAAAAGAAACTTTTAAAAAGCAAGTGTCATAAAAAGAAGAAGCAGACAGAGGACATGGAAAGAATCCAAATGTTTGCTCATTTTGTGAGAAATTGGATGCCTTGGAATATAGATTGCCTTTACAAAAGAACTCTTATTATATTTATTAGAAAGATGAATTCTCTCCTACTAAAAAGGTTATAGAAATCTCAAGACCTTAACAAATTATACTAAGTAGGAGAGCTTCCTGGACATCCATAAAAACTTGAGTCCAGTTTTCAGAAGCAGATGATAGCAGCTCTGAATGGAACGGCCCTAAAGATACCTGTTGTCTTTTGCCATTTCTCTTCTTTCCTCTGCAATTCAAACAAATTAAAGCTGTGGAATTGCCAATGTGACACCTTCGGCAATTGTAAATGTCTCCCTTTTGCAGAGACACAGATTTCAGGTACCAACTTATTTCCTTTTTACCAAAACAAAGTTATTTTAACATTTCTATCCTATGTAGACTAATGTCTTGTTTCCCTACTAATTCTATTTTTGTATTTTGACAGAATCTATATAACCCAGAGAATTGGGAATGTGTTTTCTGTAGCCTAGAGTCAAACTAGCCTCCTAAAGTAAATGTAATTTCTGACCATGTTCTTATTTGATTCCAAAGGTCTGAAAGTTGGATAAGACTCCAAATAAATACACATGAGTCTGCCATGCAGAATAATAGGCAACACCCGTGTGTCCATTGTCTGGCACTGGCATGCTCTGCTAATCAACCAGAGTTCCCTGTGCTATGCATTCTTATAAAATATACTTTGGACACCACTGAATTCCAGTTATGTTTTCCCCTTTAGTCTAAAAATATTATAAAGCTAATGTGAATCTCCATGAATTGATATCAAATTTGAGTACATTTTCATGTTATGTATATGAGAAACACTTTGAATATTAATAAAAAATATCAGGGTTTAAATTTGAAAATCTGCTGCATCAGGAGAGAGCATTAAGTAAATCTATAATTTTTGAGCCCCAGAGCACAATAGGTAACAAAAGTTAGGATTCTGATAGAAAGCAAGTGGGAAAAAAATTAAAAACAAAGAAAATTCAACAGTTCAGTATCATATTCACCCAATGCTTCAGTTTTAATGAAGCAAACACAAATACGCTACATTTAGCATTCAATGTCTCCTCTGCTTTTGATTTAGATATTTCAGGAATATATCCACAGGGAAAATTAAAGCTGATTTGAAACAATACCTTTTGAAATTAATCTTACAAGTTAATGGTTTAGCAAGATGAATAGTTTTCCATGGTAGAAAATAAGCACGTCAGCCAGGGGTCTGATGAGCTCAATGAGATTCTTAGGTGCCAAAAATAGCACATAGAACATCTGGCTGCAGTTGTTAAAATAATAATTCAAAGATTGTTCTGAACGCTATATAAGAAATCAAGTAGTTAAATAATGTCTATTCAAACATATAATCATAGATGGTAAAGTGAGATACAGAAGCATAATACATATGCTTTTATTTTCTGAGAAGCACATAAAGTCAATTTCTCTGCTACATTCTCTAGTTTAGAAACTCTTTTACAACATTGATCAAAGTAAGTAAAGTAGACAGAGAAGTATGACAGATTTTAGCCACTAGTAGCTTAAATTCAGACAAAATATTGAAAGCATAATTTGTTTTAAAACTATTGTGTAGGTCAAAAAAAGAAGCAAGACACCTAAGGTGAAAATATGTGTTGTGAAAGTGACTTTTTTAATATTAACAGATAGCTAGAAGATTCATTATGGCACTATTATAATACAATTTTGAAAAAAATCATCTTTGTGAGGATAATTTATTTGAAAAACTGAATAAGATTAGGGAAAATATCACACTTCTCCTTGCCGTCCACACTATCATTTTTGGTACTCCGAATGGATGCCAGGGTTACATCTCATTAACCGATCCACACAGAATCATTAGAGCAGGAGGCCTAATAGATGCTCCTCTGTCTCACAGTACCTATTAAAGCAATCCACACATCTTTAATGTGGTGTAGCTTTCAATTAATTTTTTTAAGGCCAGCCTGTCACATTGCAGTCAACAGTGGTACTGTCAAACCTACTAGCTTGTGAATACATGCCCCAAAGAGCCATACTCTGTCTCTTAAGCTCTGTAGTGTGCAATGGACCCCAGGGCCAGGCTCCCAAAATATGCTTGGAAATGTTTCAGTATAATAAAAATGATAATATTATGTTGTATACAAGACTAATGTCAAAATGTAAAATGTATTCTAT
Organism: Ctenomys sociabilis; assembly: GCA_004027165.1. Taxonomy (NCBI): domain Eukaryota; kingdom Metazoa; phylum Chordata; class Mammalia; order Rodentia; family Ctenomyidae; genus Ctenomys; species Ctenomys sociabilis. The sequence continues at coordinate 24,184 of PVKA01025681.1, forward strand.
ATACATATCCTCAAATTCATAGTTAATAAGTAATAGCAATTCGTCCAATTGATTTTTGTGTACTGAATAATACCTACAATATTTAAAAGTAGAACAGAAATCACTACTAATTTAGAAATTACTACTGACTACTAAAAGTAGAATAGAAATTGCTACTTCTAGAATCATTCTTTTAGATTGTTTAATGCTTTAAAATTTCTATTTCTATAAAAAACATGGAATCACAGGAGATAATCATAAGAAAGTCATCCTATACACAAGTTTTCAGCTCAGTTAAGGATTAGGACTAAGACAAACTTATTAAAAGTATCTATAGAAAATAACACTTGAGGGAAAAAGCAGTGCTTTCTATATGGACTGAATAGATAGGCAAACTGAGGTGTTTTATGATGGTAAGTGCAAAAGAAAATACTCCAGATGAATTAATTTATTCATAGCTTTATACTTCCTACGTACAGAATAACTCAGTCTTTTATATTCAGCATGTGAAAATTATTCAATGTTTAAATGGAGTCTTAATTTGGTCAAAGTATGTTTTAAATGTACAGCAGCAATTAAGACAGTTTGAATGTTCCCAAATTTCCTAGATTCTGAGCAAATACAACAAACTAACAGAAAGCCAAAATGTGCTCACATAAAAACAGAAATATCTTGGCTTACAAATGTCAGACACCCTTCGGATACAAGAAAAATACACAGTATTACTAAAAAGGCCTTGATTTCTCTGTGAAAGAAACAAAGATATTGTCAGGAGATTAGAGATCACTCATGACAAATCCCTAATAGATAAAAATAAGACAGAATTGGATTACAGAAGCAAGCCTCAGTCCACACAGACATAAAGAAAAATTTGGAAAACATGACAGACTACCATAAATCAAGTTTATGTTCAACTGGGGCTGACGAGATTGCTCAGTGGAATAAGGACCTTCGTAAGCAAAAGCAGGGATCAGGGTTTGATCCCTGGCATTATGTGCTCTGCCAGCCCCATCCCCATGTGCCTTGAGATGGCCACCCAGTCTGGCTGTGGTGGTGCACGCCTGTAATCCCAGCACAGAGGAGGCTGAAAACAGGAGGATCACTATGAGTTTGTGCTGTGTAGTAAGACCTGTATCAAGTACATAAAAAAGCTTATCTTCAATGTTTATAAGCATTCACTTGAATATATACATGTTTCCATATGTTAAGTATTTTATATAATTAATATTATATTATATATGTATATATATGTATATTATATTATATTTGTATATATATACATTGTATAATATATTATATTATATTATATAATGATTTAAAACCTCCTAGATGAGGGCATAGTAGCAGTGGGAAAAAGAAAATTGAAGTTAGTAAGAGTGTGTGTGTGTGTGTGTGTGTTTGTGTCCTTTGGGAAAGCAAAATGACCTTCTCTGGTACTAGACATTGACAGAAAAATTAAATCTTTACTATGAGTTTACATTGCAGTGAGGTTTGCCATTCAGCAAAGTAGAAACAGAGGTTTAAAAGTTTGGCATAATCATAACTTGAAAATTGACATAATTTTATATCACAAATACATCTTAGCGTGTGTTATAGTTTACATCAAGAACCACAGTCAATCAAACTTTCAACAGCATTCTTCACAGAAAACAGTCCTAAAATTCAGATGGAACCAGAAGAGATCCAAAATGGCAAATAATCCTGGGAAATAAGTGTCACCATAATCCTGGATTTCAAGTTATGTTACAAAGCTACACTGTTAAAAACAGCATGGCAATGGCACAAAAACAGACACTGGGTCAACGAACAGATCAGAGGATGTAGCAACAACGCTCGACATATTCAGCTATGATCTTTGGCAAGGGAGCCACAAAGTCACCCAGGAGGAAACACACGTATTTCACTCAATGGTGTTAGAGAAACTGACCCTTCATGCAGTTTCCTGTACTTTTTTTTCTTATATCTACATTCATGCACATTAAAGGCAATATAAAATAGAACTACATTTTAGAAGAACTGTAAGCACACACACACGTGAACACAGTTTTACCCCATACATGGTTATCTGGCTTAATTAAGACACATTTTCATCAGATTCCACTTACCATGGGGCTAGCTCAGAAGCCACCCTTGGTTTCTTGGTTCTAACAATAACATCCATTCCTTTTACTTGTCTTAAACAGCTTGAATTTTCCTAGTATTTGGAGTGGGCAAAGCATTTTAAATTTTTTTACACTTCTTCTTCTTTTTTTTTTTTTTTTTTTTTTGGGTGGAACCAGAGATTGAACCAGGCCCTTCTGCTTGCCAGGGAGGCACTTATTCCACTGAACCACCTCCCTGGCCCCATTCTTTACACTTCCTAAATCGCTCCTTTTAAATTTTCCTGTATGCAATGATTGCTTTAGACTTTATAAAGTCATTTATTTCTTGGGTATTTTCGTGCTATATTGTTCCTACTACATGTGAGCTGATGGTCATTATTTTTCTCTTCTCTGTCATATATTCAGATTCTTATACATACTTTGTCATTATTTTGTAAATGCTGTCTATGTGGCAGTGACTTTGCCATATTATTTGCTTTCAGTGTTTTGTTGGAAGCACTGGGAAGTTCTCCACATCCTTCATATTGGGACTTTCAACCTAGAATCTCTTTATAGGGATGAGAGTACATTTAATAAATAGGTCTATGTTGTCCAGTAAAGTACTCTCTATGCTTACATGAATAGTTAGATGTAAATTTAAATTTACTTTAAATAAAATTAAAACATCAATTCTTCATTCACTATAGCTGTGTTTCAAGCATGGAACTTGTTTTTACACAGTGCCATAGCAGAAATGGGTGTCCCTGTTATCACAGGAAGTCCTACCACATAAAGCTGGGTATGGAAGAGATGTCCCACATAGTTTTCTTACATTTATCATGGCTTTACTCTAGACAGTCTGTGGATTCAACTTTACCCATTTAAACAACTAATAAATCTTATATACTTGATCCTTTGTAGGAAGAGTTTAATTCACATTATGTTTTGAAATAGAGATTATCAGTCTTACTACTATTACTACCACTACTGTGATTTTACAGATGGAGACAAGTAAAGGGTAACTCCACAGAATGAGTGATGGGTCTGGGTCCCTTTTATATATACTTTCAGACTTCAAATGATTTTTTTTCTTCCTCTTTTAAATTATTCATACAGTAGGATAAAACATGATACTTTTCAAAGTAACATCTAATTCCTCTAGTGTAACCCTTTTGTTTATCAAATATTATTTACATAGGTAATTTGACCCAAAAATTATGATACGAGCCTATGCAGTGTCCTTATTCAAAATAAATATTAGTTTTACTTCCTTCTTTATGACTATCTATACCACCAAGTTTAAAATTTATAACTAAGTTTATTAATTTAAATTTTTTACATCAAAGATTTTTCCCTGGAGTCTGACAGTCTAGGGCAAATGGAAAGAGGCCTGCAGTTTAGAAAGAGGCAAATCTTGGGCCTGGATGTTTTTAACTCACCTAAAATGCACCAAATCCTTAGGACTGTTCTTGGAAGAGTGGAGGATGCGGTCAATGTCCGTATTGCCAATGCTGATGTCATGCTTTCATTAGTCATTCAATAGAATACTCCTAGATACTCTTTTTAAAACTTCAGAGTCCTTTCCACATATTCAAGTATTAGAAATATTTTATCTTCTTCAATTTACAGGGTTGAGAGAAAATGATCTGTTATTTTTATTTTCATACTTGATTATTGTAGTAGCTTACACAGGAAATAATTACGTGGTATATTGCATTCATATGTATTTAATGCTATAAGTATGATGTCAAAAATTTAGAGCATGCTAGAGGAAATGTATTTTTGTGGTATATTAGAGATAAAAGATCTCTTGTAAAAATTTAGTAAGATATCTTATTTTAGGGAAAAGTACATTTAAAAACAATTTCTATGTAGTTATTAAGGAAATACCTGATAGAGCTCTTATCTCCCAAAAGGTAAAAATGAATTGATCTGTGTTGTCTTTCTTTTCAATATTTTTAAGTTTAGTCCATTTTAATTTAATGAGCATTTTATAGAAATTTGAATGTTTCTTCAGGGTATAAGAAATAACGCCTAGATTCTTTTTCCCTTTGCTACAAAAACCAATCCTAAAATATGGTAGTAACATAAAATGATAGGCGTGAGTATTATAAAATTATTACAGAAGCTAAATTTTATTTATTGCATTTTGTTTGTGTGTTTGTTTTACTATATTTAGGACAGGGTCTACAAGGTCTGCAGGGTCTCACTAGGTAGATTAGACTGGCAGCGATCCTCCTATTTCCAGCCTCCCAAGTGCTTGGATTATGGGCACGTGCCACCGCGCCCAGTCTCAGTCACCTACCATCTCAGTGTGTGGTGGGGCTGGGTGGGGGCATGCCAGAGATCTAAGCTTGGCTGCTGGGCTCTGCCTAAGCAGGTGCTTTAGTCTGCTGAGCTATTAGGCTGGCCCTTATTTAGTGCGCTTAATTCAGAGAAGTATAAAACTTGCTGGGGAGATAGCTCGGGAGTATGATCACCTGCCTGGCAAGTGTAAGGTTCTGAGTCCAATCCATCACCCAAAAAATATAAAAACTAGAAAACTATTTTGAGCTCACATAGAAGAATCTGTTTGTCAAACACTTAAAAACCACTTTATATAGGAAGGAAAGTAAGAAGGTGGTCATTTTGATGATCAAATGTCATGTCAAATTGTACAATTTTAGCCTCCCATAAACTGGGATTACAGGTACTTGTGACCACACCCAATTTTAATCCCTGTCTCAGCACGCCCTATGGGCGTGGCCAGCATGGCACACCCGGGGTCAAACCCTGGCCACAGTGCTCTGCCTAAGCAGGTGCTTTAGTCTGCTGAGCTGTTTGGCTGGTTTTATAAGTTATTCTTTATTATTACTTTTTAAGAAGGAAATAAAGTTGGCAGAAAATTATAGAAATTATATTAAACCGAATTAACAGAAATTATCAAGCTAATTTTTTATTTTTAAAGAGTACAAAATAGTGATATAAAAGCATTAGAAATGACACAAAATTTCAATAAGCAAAGTAATAGAAATTCAATAATAGTTGTAGTATTATATAATACTGCCTTTAAATTAGAAGTATTATTCAGCTATAAAAAAGATGACATTTAGATGGATGGATGCAGCTAGAGATTATATTGGTAAGTGAAATAAAGCATGTCCACCGTGCAAACATGATGCTATCTGGCTAGTGTGAGAACCTGAATGAGTAATGAAAATCTACAAGCTACAACAGACACTGTGAAAGGGAGAGAATTTGCTCAAACTACTTTTAAAGATTTAGAAAAGCAAAAGACAAAGCATTTTAAAGGACCAAAATACCTATTATTTACATTCTATTTGTAGGTTACAATGAAAGAGGTCCAGAAAGTAAGTACATTTCTGAATAAAATAAAATAACTAAACTCATAAAATCACTTCTACAACCAGCATGTTTCTCTCTCAACTGTCTGTCTCACTCACAGGTGTAGCACTCCCAGAACTGAGCCACTATTCTGTTATGTTTTTACTTTCACTCCTCACAAACTTGAAATGATAGAGTATAAGCTTTCTTAAAGATGAAACAATTCTAGATAGCATTATTTTATGATAGTAAAAATGTATGAATATATATGACAGAACAGGGGACAGAACTCAGGCCCTTGCGCTTGGCAGGGAAGTGTTTATTCTACTGAGCCATTTCCCCAGCCCCAATGTATGAATATTAATGGAAAATATTCCTTTCTTTCCTTCCTATGGATTCATTAACTTAAAAAAAACCCTATGTTAAAAACATAACTGTAGGGGCCAGGGAGATGGCTTAGTGGAGTAAGCACTTCCCCAGCAAGCACAAGGGTCTGAGTTCAATCCCCGGTTCTGCCAGAAAAAAAAAAAAAAAAAAAAACATAACTGTGGCAAGTTAGAAAAGGCATAACAAATGTTAATTATTTTAATTGCTCTGCCATTTGAAAATTATCTTTCTTTTATTAAAAAAGATATACTACTATTCTGAAATAGTAATGATTTCAGATATATGATGATTATAAAATAATCATTATTGTATTATTATTATTTTTTTAATTTTTTTTGGTACCAGGTTTCAAACTCACAACCTTGCACTTGTCAGGCAGGTGCTTAAGCTACTGAGCTGTCTCCCCAGCTTCATTAATATTTGTAAAATAAAATTTTAAAATCTCCATAAGGAAAATTAAAAAGATGTAGAAATTGTTCCAGATAAAAATCTGCTTGCATGGCTTTGAATTATCTCCAGATGCATCAGAACACTGCCTTTGCTTTCTCCGGCCAATAGTTGAAAGGCCACTTTTACTCCCACATCAGAACTCTTCATTGACCTCTGAGGCTGAGGAAGGCCAGAAACAATGTGCAGCTGCCCACGATTTAGTCCACTGTGCTTCAGTGTTCCTAGCTTTCTGAGCTGAATTGATGTTTACACACAAACTTTCTCCCCCACCCCTGATTTGGGTGACTTTCGACTGACAGTGACTTCATCCAGCAACTGAACTTGAACGGTACCGAACACTTCAAATACTTTCGCCAGGTCCCCGCTTGGAGGGAGACAGGAATCTCTGTTGATTCCAAAGAGGTGCTTTTTATGCACATGTCATTTTCAGCCACTGAATTGCACAACAAATGTTGAATAAATAATATCTATAGACACAATGTGAGCATTTGTTCTCAATATACAATGATCTGAAACCTCTAATATCCTTATAGTTCTTGAGCAAGTTTATATACAATGATACATACTCAGTCGATCCTGGAAAACTGTTTGTTTAACCTCAGAAGCTCAACTGCAACCAATGAAAGCAGGATAATCCATAATAAATAGTGCATTTCCATGCTGACACTTCTATTCATTTTATGGTACTACAGCTTCCTTTCTCATTTTGTTTTTTAAAGTAGAGTTGTATGAAAGTTTGCACAGTTTAGAATTCTCACCAGAAAATTACTTTAAAATAAGCACAATACAACAAACAGCCAAGAAGTTTAGAAAGCACTTTCCTGCAGGACAGAACACTAGCAAGTAGGAGATTGCCATTTAATGTGACACACCTGTATCTATTTACTATGCTTTACAGCAAGGGGATTTTATTTTTTTCAATGAATTTTATCTAGAAATACCTATGGGATTTGTCATGTTTTGGTAAGAAGTGAAAATGACCTGGCTTAATACGAGGCTTTCTGTCAAGCTTGCTCATTCCTTGGTGCACTTGACGGTGTGAATATTCACGAAGATCATTTCCCATGCAGTGCTTACCAGGCTGATTTCAAAATGGAATACTTTCTGCAGGGATAATCAGGGAGAGAGTCATCTGAACACAAGGCCGAACAGTAGGCTAAGAAATGATGTCAAACCCTTTCCTATTCGACTTTATTTCTCTATATATCATATTCAGATTTTATTGTGCCTTCCCTAAATTTCCAGAGGAACTTTATGGGGAAATTATCCCTGAACTGTCATGCATCAATTTTAATTTTTATTTTCAGTAGCATTTTTGTTTATTTTAGGGAAGGATCTACAGGATGTTCAGGGTCTCACTACTAGATCGGATTCATAGTGATCTGCCTGTTTACAGTCTCCCAGGAGTTGGGATTACAGGCACGCGACGCCATGCCCACTCTCAATCGCCACATCAGCGTGCCCTAGAGACCAGAGCAGTACCAAAGGCTTGGAGATTGAACCTCTAGCCCCTGCACCTGCTTGTAGGTGTTTTAGTCTGCTGAGCTATTTGGCCGGCCCTTCAGCAGTATCTTTATTTCTGATTGAATTATTGGAAAAATATATTATGTAAACAAACTAAATGAGAAGTACATATAAACATTTGTTTCCCTAATTTTCTTTTATTTTCAACAAAATTGATAAATCTCTTTTTCTGTCTTTTCATAGTGAACATAATACAATAAAACTAGAAGATAAAAGGATATGTGAAATCAGTGCAGAAATTAGTAGGGTCTTTCAAATATCAGGGGAGAGCCTAGAGCTTGTTTTACATGTGTTAGCAGTGTCCATCTCCAAAAGCTGAAGTATTGAAACAGTGTTTTTCCTATTTATAAAACAGCAATTACATAACCAAGGATGCTCCTAAGAATGCCTTGAAAAGGAATAAAAACAGTAAAATCAATAGCTTTTTCATTTCAATAGAATCATCTTTCTGTTTAAATACACCCTGATATATTTTCACTATTTCATCCAGTTCTTAGCAAATACAGAGAATAGTGGGTAAATTACTTTAAATTCATTATCTTTTCCAGATTTTCACTTTCCACAAATGTCAGGGGTCACATCTCTCTCTGATCTTCTGTTCTTTTTTTTTTTTTCCATTTATTTTTATTTTATTAAAATACAAATGTCAATCAGACAGTTTCAAGACACCTTAACCATACAGAGTCGATGAATTAATACATTGCAAACTGTTTTCATAACGTTTTGGTACTGTACAAGGTGCATACATGAAATTATATTTACAGGTTTTTTTATA
>PVKA01025682.1:0-32656 GCA_004027165.1 Ctenomys sociabilis
ATACTTACAGACATTATTATAGCAGATGTCTCTTTTCAGTAAATTAAGAGAGTGTAGCTGTTTATGTATCTCACTTTTTATACCTGAATTACATCAAAGATTCACTAATTAATACTTTCCACCTTGTTATTTTCCTAGTGGTTGTCCATAGTACTAGAAGCTGACATAATATCCTGTCCACCCACCATTAGTACAAATCTTGCCTTTCATAGAATTATGTAGAAGCACAACATATCCATCCCAACTGTACTGTCCATACACACACATCATGATTCTTCCTTTCTATACCCCTTCCTTTGTCTACACCTGTCAAAGATAGGCACTCCATTGTCATTCAGCCAATTTAGGTGCCTGCACTCAACTACACAATCCAACACAGTCCAGCAAGTGTGTATTTTTTAATAATATTTTATACTATAATTACATGTGTGGGGTTCTACATTTTTAACTCTTAAATTGTCTATGAAGGAGAAGCTTTTGCTATTACTAAAAGAGCAAAAATTGAAAATTATAAATTTAGATCCTAATGATAGTTAAACTGAGTTGATGGCTGTGGAAAACAGTCTCAGTGTGCTCATTTATTCTCCCTGATTAGTGGACAGCAGCTCCTCTCTATGTTAAATAAATATTCTGTATCATTCTGTATCTTTATCTTCATTTATCTTTTTATTATTAGTAAAGTTGATTCCTTAGTACAGAGACTTACACGTTTATTTTTCTTTATCAAAAAAGGGGAGATTATATCATTTTGTCCCAATATGTGTACTATGTTGAAGAAAAGTAAAGGTATTTCATGGTAAATTTTAGAAACTTTCCGAGTGAGTTTTAGAACAAGACTTGTGTCCCCCCTACTTCCAGCAGTATTCAATTCTGCATGGCTTTTTGGCCACAGGCCCATAGAAAGAAGTGAAATGGGAGACGTAAGATCTGAGAAAGATTCAGAATGTTAGTACTGACAGCACTCTCACCTACACGTAATATTTGAAAGAAAATGAAGATAGGCCCTCAATAATATAGATATCAATAAAAAACACAGGTTTTCTGGACATGCTCCCTACTAAAAACCAAAGAGTAACATCTTATCCATTAGAAATTATCCATGCGAAATAAACTTTAGAAATCAAATATGAAATAATATTCAAGACTGTAAGAGAAGGGCCGGCCAAATAGCTCAGGAGATTAAAATGCCTGCTTAGGCAGATGCAGGGGCTGGGAGTTCAATCCTGGGGTGTTCTGAGACAGCAATTGAGACTGGGCATGGTGGTACGTGCCTGAGATCCCAGCACTTGGGAGGCTATAAACAGAAGAAGCCAGTGAGACCCTGTAGACCCTGTCTGAAAAAACAAAAACAAAAACAAAACAAAACAAAAAAAAGACTGTAGGAGAAACTCAACATAGAGTAAATGTAAAAACTATGTCATCTATACTGTATATTATTGAAAAATGAAAAAATTTAACAGAAGATACGAATAAATGGACAGATAAACCATTTTAGTGGACAAGATAAGGTTGTTGAAACTTTTCAATCTATTCCATAGGATAAATGAAATTTCTATAAAAAATCAAAATCTTTAAATATATCTTGGAGCTTAATAAGCTGGTCCTCAGCAGTGCATGGTGAAGTAGGAGTTCATTAGTCAGCTTTCTGTTACTGTGACAAAGAGCTGAGATGAGCAGCTTGAGCTGGAGAAATGTTTGCTTTGGCTCACACTTTTAAAGGTTTCAGTTTATGATTGATTGCTCCTGCTGCTCCCTTCTCCCAGGAAACATTCCTTGGCTCTGACTTGATTTACAGTAGTTAAAGTAATTTACAGTAATTACATTTAGCATCAGCTTATACCAGTGGGATGGAACAGAGAGCTAAGAAACACGAATAATGCTTTGCATCTGAAATATAGGGCATCAGTGCAGAAAGAAAGAGCTCTAAGGCAATGTATGACAAAAGTAGGGAAAAGAGTGAATTTAAAGCTGTTAAACATACAATTAAACTACACTATAATTTTCTGTCAGCACTATCATTAATTCTTGAGCTTTTTTTAAAGGTCAGAACAAAAAATGTTAAATTTTAAGTTGAAATATAGGAAAATAAAGAAACACGAATAAGAAATATTTCTCAATATTTATGCCCTATAACACAATATAAAGGAAATATAATATCAGTGATCCAATTAAGAATAAAAAATTTTCTATGACTATCATACCACTGTATAATCAAGTACCAAGTTGTGCTTGGAGCTAAATGGCTAGTAAATATGTGAACATAAAGATTGCTGTACAATATACACAAAAAAAATCCATACATGTCCATAAGGACAAGATTAATAACCTAAAAGGAAAAAGGCTAAATGTGTGAGCAAGATTCTCAGAAGTGAAAACTCAAACTTTCCCCAAATATATACAAGGATGGTTATTCTTACAAGTAATGAAGGGAATGCAAATATTATCAATAATTAAATAGAATTTCATATTTTATTATAATATAATAACAGCAATATTATACTAAATCAAAATCTCACGAAAGGTCATTTGTCAAAAACTTCTACCAGGTTATACCCAGTTTCAACTAGGAGGAACAAGCCATTATCATGATACTGTCAAACACAGAGTTAGGATTATCCTTGTTTACCACAAAATTGTTTATTGGGTGTAACTCTCAGATGACCCATCCAAACTGGGGAATTATTTATCTTCATATAGCCAAGTCAGGGGAATTGCCATTCCTGAATAACTCCTTTCTTGAGACCATTGAAATATGAGTCTCATTAACACTAGTTAGACAAGTTTCATTTTATTTGTTCTTTAAATTTCACTCAGCCCATAAAAACCAATCAAGCAACACTGGATGTAACACATGGATTGATAGAAGGCTCTTGTTTCTGTCACCACTGTCATCAGCATCAGTAGCACCATCACCACCAACATTATCTCCAATACCACTGCAACTGTCAGAACGTTATGTGCAGGTAATGGAATTTTGTTTTAAGCTTGTCTGAAAAGAAATAAGTTGCTAGAGTATCTGATTACCTTCTGGTTTTTGTTAATTCATTGTTTTCTATAATTTAGTGGCTATTTCTGGGCTCTATCAAGAAATGTGCTATTGTCTGTTACCTAAAGTGTTCTTGAAATCCTGGAGGAAGTTTTTTTAAAAAAAGAAAAGAATAAATTAGTAAAGAACTTAATTGAGTTTGTGGCTATTGGAAAAGAATAACTGTATAACTGAGTTAAAATACTAAACACAAGATATATATTTTTTACAATTCACCCATAAGAATGCTACAATTTTCTCTAATGTAATTAAAATAAAATTTCTAATATTAGAATGTTTTCTTGGAAATAAAATATCTGAAAACCATTTTAGATTTTTTTTAAGAAAAATACATTTTGAAATATAGATCTGAATTAGCAGCTGATGAACTGCAGGTATTTTAGAAATTTCTTAGATTTCATAGTGAACTTATTTTTGTAGGCTCTCTTCTAGATTTCCTGAAGAAAGTAGAAGTGGAAGTCATTCAAATCATTTAGTTATTATATTTCTCTACCTCTTCCCAACTCTCACCCTGTTATTTGTATCATAACATTTTGAAAAATGCTTTTTGTAAAGATAGAACTCAAAAATTTCATTGCTAAATACACTTCACTGTAGGGTAGAAATCAAGTGTATCTAATTCAAGCAGCTTTTAAATTAAACTTTAAAAATTGAATATTACATAGTCATATTTTATTAGAAAGAAAATTAAACCGGAGAGTAATATGTGGCATAGACTTTGAGAACAGAATTACGTTGAGATTGATGTTTTAATATTGCGAACATGTAATTATCATAATTTTAGATACAGATTGTGTTTATTTATTTTCATTTATGTATTTGGTACAGGGCCTCACTGCAGTTCAGACTTTTAGCGATCCTCCTGTTTTTCGCCTCCCCAGTGCTGGGATTATAGGTATGCACCACCACACTGGGACAGTCACTGACTCAGTACACCTCCAGTGCAGGGTTGACCCAGCATGTGGGACTGGGAATTGAACCCTGGTCCCTGTATTTGCCAAAGCAGGTACTTAGTCCACCCAGCTATCTCACCAGCCCTTAGATACATGTTATTGCAATTTGATTTAAACCAATTGCTTATTATGACAGAATAGCAATAAACTATTTCAGTGAAATAGATTCAATCCAAAAGTGGGGTACTTTGGATATAGCTTAGCGGTCTAAGCACCCACCTGGCAAGCACAAGGACCCAGGTTCAACCTCTAGTACATGTTGTGCTGGCCCCAAAACCCTGAGTTCACCATGTTGGCCACCAAAGTAGGGCATGATAGTGTATGGCTGTAATGCCAGCCCTGGAGAGGCTGAGACAGGAGGATCACTAGTCTAAGTTTCATTGCTAGACCCTGTACCAAATACATAAATTTTAAAAAAGAATATAAAAAAAGGGATACTTTTTAGTTTACATGACTCTATGGACTTGTTTAAGTTTACTGGTGATTAAATTTTAACAATTTTCTGTGTTAAAAAAGGATTTGTCCTAGAATATAGATTTCTTCTTTTTAAAATGTGTGACCAAAGATTAATTAATGAGAAATTAATTTATTCAACAAATGGATCCTTTTTTTTTGTATTTTAGGAAAGGGTCTACAGGGTGTTGAGGGTCTACTACTAGATTGGACTCCTAGTGATCTGCCTGTTCACAGTCTCCCAAGAGCTAGGATTACAGGTGCGCACCACCACATCCAGTTTCAGCGGCTGTCTCAGTGTGCCCTGGGGGTGGGGCCACCACAGCAGGCCAGGGGCTCAAACTCCCAGCCCCTGTGCCTCTTTGCAAGTGCTTTAATTCACTGAGCCATTTGACTGACCCAAAAAATGGATCTTTATTTGATACTTAAAACAATAAATTCATCTAAGGAAGGGAAAAGAAAAGAAGGAATAAATAGAAACAAAACTTTTGGAAACGAGGAGAAAAGGGGTTGAAGGGAGGGTAGGAGAGTAGGAAAGAAAAGAATTATGATGTACCCTGCATAGGTACATTTGCCCTATGATTAATGTGATCATTACATGTACCTAAAATGTACCAATAAGCTTGATTAATTTAAAAAATGGAAATATAGAATTGCTATAGGATGGGGTGAGGAGTGGCTTTCAGAGTAAAACCTTGTATAAATTGTGATTGTATAGGAATCATTTTATCATTTACAATCACCATTTAGGACATGGGTATTTGAGTTTCCCAGACTTAAGCATGCACATTCATAACTAAGCTAGCAGAATAACTGACTAGGGGGCCAGGGAGATGGCTCAGTAGAATAAGTGCTTCCCTGGCAAGCACACTGAGCTCAATCCCCGTTTCAAAAAAAAAAAATCTGACTAATCCAAGCCAAATCTGAAACATTATCTCACACTGAACTTTTACAGGCATTATCAGGAGAAATGTTATCCCATTTAGTAGGGTGATGGCTACTATATAAGAAACTTTATGCCTGCATAGCCTGTCTGCTCAAAGGATGAGATTTGGCAACTGAATTCCAACATGAAAGCATACATGGGATGCATCTGAAACAGGGAGTTTCTTGGAAGAGCTTTGACAAAAAAAAAAAAAAAATCACCAGGAAGCACCAATTAGCTAGCCACCAAAAGAGACAGGCGTAAGGAAGAGGTGGGATAGACAATACACAGCAAGAAGTTAAGCCAAGTGGACCTACACAGTTGTGGTATTTGGCTAAAAATCTTAGCTGCCTAATAAATGGTGCTGCAAGAATGAGGGTGAAAACTTTCCAGCATTCACAGGGAATGTCAAATCTTCCAAATTTATACCCTGGTTATATGCTTTTCATTTTGCAAGGTTTATTTAGAGTAATGCAGAACTCAAACTTTGAAGAAACAGCTAATGGCTGTATGGAAATTTGGCCTGACTTTTTTGTAATTATAGCTCACCCTCCAAATGGCCAGTTATGTAGCATCATGTATTTCAAGATATAAAGACTACTACTGTCCAAAGCCTCTGTGTGTGGTTTAAGTCTGACTAAAAACATCTAACCATAACCTTAAAATGTTTTTTTTTTTTAAATTTCTCTTTTGAGGTAACAGGCATTGAACTCAGGATTCTGCAATTGTCAGGTAGGCACCTATTCTACTGAGCTAACTCTCTGTCTCTTTTGTTTTATTAGAAGCCAAGCCATTGAGATTTTGATTCTAGGGCTTGCCAAGTAGCTCAATGAATTAAAGCAATTTCAAGCAGGCATAGGGGTCTGGTGTTCAATCCTTGGGCCTGCTATGCTGGCCTTGCCCCCAGGGTGTGCTGAGACAGTGATTGAGAGTGGGCATGGTGGTGAACGCCTCCTAGAACTTGGGAGGCTGTAAACAGGAGAATCACTACAAGTCTGATCTAGTAGTGAGACCTGGAACACCCTGTAGACCCTTCCCTAAAATACAGAAAAAAAATTTCTGATTCTTTTTCATCTAATTGTTTGATTATTGTGATAGCTCAGTAGAATAAGTGCTTGCCTGGCAAACACAAGTCTCTGAGTTCAATCTCCAGTACTGCTAAAAAAAAAAACCCTTAACATATCCATTTATGTTATATAGGTATTCCATATTTGTTGTAAAAAAATTACAAAACACAGCTTAGGAAAAGTTAAACAGGTGGGGATATAGCTCAGAGGTATAAGTGCAACAAAGCTAGTAAACAAAACAGTCTCTAATTTCATAATATGGAGATTATTGAAACTGACATATGGCGTTCCTTGTCCCACTTATTAAACCACTAAATTTTATATCATGAGTTTAATTAAGTGTATTATTTTTTAGACCCATGTATATGTCATGATTATAATTCATAAAACATAAAACTACACCTAAGACTAGAAGAAAAGAGGCCAACCCATTTTTGTCATCAGTCTGAGCACAGAAATCACATCTATTTTCTTCACAGAAAATGAATTTCCAGTAGCTGCCACAGTATACTCAGATGTGACCCATTGCACTAATGAACATTGGGCCTGTCTGCATGAGGCATCCCACGTGTGAAAGTAGCACAAAGAAGAAAGTACATTCTGTTTGATGAAGGGACGTCGGTAGGCTTGCAGTGGCTGTCATCTGACTTGAGCTATTTTTTCCCTTTCATAGGTCCACTATGACTTCCCAGAGAAGGCCTGCACCTCTATGGATGATAATCCTTGTTTCTCTCGGTATAATGGCAATTTCAGGAGTGATTATTGGTCTTCTTGTTCATTTTCTTGCAGCTGGTCAGTATTGACTATTTTTACTATCAATTCTCACTACTAAATCCTCTTATTTAAAAAATTGATAAAAAATATATTTTAAAATTACTTGGGAAGTTTTCTCATTTGCTTAAAATTGTATTTCAACATCTAAAAAAGACCTCATGCTTCTTGTTTTCTCTGTTGTAGTAATTCGTCTTATGATAGTGTAGTTAGTTTCCCATATTTTTAACATATGTATTTTGGGTCTCATGAAGACTTGAGTGAATAATCAAGGGAAAATTAGTTTTAAAATGATACTTTGAATCAATATAATTTTCCAGTAATACAACCAGAATTAGAAAGTTAAACACCTTGGTTTCTGTGAACCTGGAAGTGATGTATGTGGCTACTGACAAATTAATCTTCCTGTCTGTGAGTACTCAGGTTCAGTGGTCTGGGTCTAACTCTTAAGTTAGTCAATTCTAATTATTTACTCTAGATCATTTGATGGCAAATTTCACATAGCAGAATCATAAAATAGAAGGAAGAGGCCTTCTGTACTGAGCTTTAATTTCTGTAATTAATGAGAAAACTCTCAGGGGGCTAAAGTGCTGTGCCAAGGTCATACAGCCAACCTGAGTTTTTCTAATACCATATTCATTATTATTTCAGATCACTTTAAGTGACATCTTAGAACCTGGCATTTGACTGTCATATGCACAGAATGCCATAAGGAAAAATTTAAGAGATGATAGGAAGCACATTTTATCTCACATTGGAATTATTTCTGAGTTTCAGCACAATAAATTATTTCAGTTGAGGAGAGAATGGGGTACTGATATTGAATCCAGGACTTTTACATTGAGATACATCCCCAGCCCTTTTTAACTTTTTAAATTTTGAGACAGTCTGGATAAATGGTAATTGCCCAGGCTGGTCTTGAACTTGTGGCCCTCTTGCCTCAGCCTCCCAGAATGTAATTCCAGGGTTACAGTCATGCTTCACTATGCCAGACAATGTGGCATATTTTAAAGATGGATCAAAAGCACAACTGCACTCTGGGCTTGGAAAAAAAAATCCCTCAAGGATTTTTTAGTAGCCTATAATTTAGAGTGAAAAAGTTTATTTTTAGGGCCAGGACAAAAATGAGGCTGTGGGACCTCATCACTCAAACCAAACACCAGCTACCACATGCTGCTAGGAGGTGGGCAGGCTCCCTGGGAATGATTGCGAAGAACTGAAAGCAGGTAGGAAGCAGCTCACACTGAAAATAAAAGATAGTGCTTGATATTTCCTATATTGCAACTACTTAGAAAAATTAACTGTATAATCACTAAAGTAAGAGTTCAGATCATAGACAAAGCATAAGGACGAAGTGGCTGCTGGAACTGCCATTTTGAAGGAAGTCTTAGTGTACACAAAGTATGATCACAAAATAGAGTGAATGTTTAAGTTTTAAAAGTTGTATTACCATAAAAGACACACTGCATTTATCCCCCTCAAAATATCTCCTCACTTTGAGCACCCTTCATTCTTGCTACTTTGTGATATAGTTTCAGAAGTCCTCTCACAAGCATCTTTATTTGCTTATGATTATTATAAAAAGGGAAAAACAGTGAAAACAGAATTTCAAAACAAGATAGTAGGAAATTAATAATGATTAATTTATAACAATATTATTAATTAATAATGGTTAATATATAACAATATGGCACATTGTTATATACAAAGTAGTTACTCATATTAAAAGATATAGGAATGCAAAATTGATCACAGTATAAGCAAAAGACCATTCTTTTCAATGAACTTATAGAACTTAGTAGTATAGCTGTCATGTAGTGTTGTTTTTTTTTTTTTTGTGTGTGTGTGTGTGTATGCATATTCTTTTCCTTTCCTTCTTTCCTCCATCCTAGTCCAGTTATGTTTTTCTTTTGAGGAGTTTATTTTCCTTTCAATGTATTTATTTTACATTTTGGATCTTGCTTAGTCTTTCAGTTTCTCACACTAGGGAGAAAATATGATGTTTATACATGTGAGTCTGATTTATTTTACTAGTTGCATCTATTTACCTATGAAGAACACAAGATTGTCTCTCTTTTTAGCTAAATAGTACTTCACTGTATAAAAGCACATTGTTTTTTGCCATTCCTTGGTTTATGGGCATTTAGGTTGTTATGATTCACCTATCATAAATTGTACTACTATAAATATGGATGCACATACATTGTTGTGGTATGATATTTTTAAATCTTCTGGGGAAAAAAAACATAGAAGGGGAATGTTGCAGTCAAATGGGACCTCTGATCCCAGTTTTTTCTTTGTTTGTTTAGCAATCTCCACATTGATTTTCACAGTGGTTGTACCAATTTACACTTCCACTGACAATCATAAAGGCTTCCTTTGTCCCATATCTCCTTCAGCACTGGTTCATTTCTTGATGCTAGTCTGTCTGTGTCTTTTTTTCTTTCTTTCTTTTTTTCTAGAGTGAGATAGAATCACAGTATTGTTTTAATTTGCATTTCTCAAATCAATGATGTTGAACATTTTTAATATATTTATTTACCATTTTTATTTCTTTGCCTAAGCATATCAGATGCTCATTTTTTGATTGGTCTTTGAATTGGGGGGGGGTCTGATTTCTTTCAATTCTTTATATGCTCTACATAGAAGTCCTTTGTGTGAGGGACAGTTAGCTAAAATATTTTCTCATGCCATGGGTTATCTTTTCACTCTGTTGGTAATTTCTTTTGATGTGCAAAAACTTTTTAATAAGATGAGATCTCAGTTGTAGATTCTTTTAAGTATTTCACCTTAGTTCGGTTTTGTTCATGAAGTCTCATGTATTTTATATCTTCAAGATTTCTACCTATTCATCTTTTAGTAGATTTAGTGTTTCTGGTCTAATTTAGCTTTTATTTAGGGCACGGTGATAGATATGAATCTAGTTTTAGTCTTCATTATATGGAAAGCCAATTTTTCATGTTCCATTTATTAAAGAGGCTATATTTCTTTGAGCCAAGAAGAAAGGTAGGATCAATATAACAAAGTAAAAAAAAATCTATACATTGAAAATTACACTACTCTTACAAAGAAGATCCAAGAGGATATCAGTAAGTGCAAATTGTTTGACCCCTTTGTCAGTGATAAGGTGGCCACTTTTTCAATGCTAAATATATTTGTAGTTGTGCCTTCAACATCTAATCTGTTCCACTGATCTTCAGGCTTCTATTTTCCAGTGCCATGCTGATTTTATCATAGTAGCTTTGTAGTATAATTTCAAGTCAGGCATTGTGATAGCTCCTTTCTTGCTTTGTTGGCCATGATTGCCTTCATTAGTCTAGGTCTCTTCTATTTCCAAATGAATTTTCTGAATGTTTTTCTAGATCTGTGAGATATGCTAATAGCTTTTTGACCAGAACTGAATTAAATCTATATAATAATTTTGGAAATTTGCTCTTCCTCTTCATGGGTAAGAGGTATCTTTTCACTTACTAATATACTCTTGGATCTCCTTTTTCAGAATAGTGTAATTTTCAGTGTATAGATATTTTCCTTTTGTTATAGTGATTCCTAAGTGTTTTATTTTCTTCATTCTGTTGTAAAGGATGTGATTTCTCTAATTTCTCTCAGTGAGTTTGTTGTCTGTGTACAGGAAGCAATTAATATTTTTTTTTTTGTCTTTTTGAGACAGGGTCTCACTATGCAATTGAGGCTGGCATTAAGCTCACTTTGTAGCTCAGGCTGGTCTCGAACTCACAATAATCCTCCTGCCTCAGCCTCCTGAGTGCTGGGATTATGGGCATGCGCCACCACACCCAGCTATGGAAGCAATTAATTTTTGAGTACTGAGTTTGTGTCCCAGCTATGCTACTGCATTTGCTTATTAATTCTAGATGTCTTTGGGTGGCATGTTTTTGACATCTCCTATGTAGAGCATTAAGTCATCTGCAAATAATGATAATTTAACTTCTTCCTTTCCTACCCTTATTCCTTTTATTTCTGTTCCTCTTGTCTCATTGCTCTGGCTAATGTTTCCAGAACTCTATTGATTTGGATTAGTGATAGTGGACATCTTCATCTTATTCCTGATTTTAGAATGAAAGGTTTCAGGTCTTGTCCATTTAGTATGATGTTGGTTGTTGGTTTGTCATCAATGGTGAAGAACATCTGTTCTGATTTTCTGTAAGGTTTTTATCATGAATGAGTATTGGACTTTGGCAAAAGCTTTTCTGCATCTATTGAGATGAGCATGTGACTTCTGTCTTTTGATTCTGTTGATACAGCAAACTATGTTTATTCATTGGCTAATGTTGAAGCATCCCTACAATCCTGGAATGAATCCTACTTGGTCATAATGTATAATCTTGATGATTTTCTGCATTCTGTCTACTAATATTTTATTGGCTGTTTCAAATCTATATTCACTAAATAGATTGGCTTTTGGTCTTTCTCTAATTTTGGTATCAGAATACCTGTCTCTAGGAATAAGTTAGGGAGAATTTCTACTCTTTCAAATTCATTAAAGATTTTCAGGATTATTAACATTAAATCTCTAAATCTCTTGTGGAATTCAGCTGTGAATCCTTCAAGACTGGACTTTTCTTTGTTGGGTCATTTTAAATTACATTTTCAGTTTCTTTAACTGATACTGGGTCATTCAGAATTTTTATGTTTTCTTCATCCAGATTTGATAATTCATACATTTCTAGGAATATCTCCATTTTTTTCTATGTGAGTAAATTTTTGAAATAGGTGTTGATCTTCTGAATTTTCATGTGACCTTTAATGATTTTACCTTTTTCGTTTGTAATTACATGAATTTGAGTTTTTTGTTTCCTTTTTTTTTATAAGGTTGGCCAGGGCTTTATCAATTTTATTTTTTAAGAATGAACTCTTTCATTCACTAATTCTTTGTATTTTTATCTCTATTACATTAACTTTTGCTCTGATCTTCATAATTTCCTTCCTTCTTTGGGCTTGACTTGCTCTTCTTTTCTCTTGAAAGCTTGAAGTATAGCATAAGATTATTTATTTGTGTTCATTCTGTTTTCCTGATATGAGGATTCCCTGCTATAAATTTCCCTCTGAGGACTCATTGCATTTAATGCCACGGTTCTGGGAAGTTTTACCTGCATTTTCATTAGATTGTATATATTGTTTAATTTCTTCCTTAATTTCATCTTTGACCCACTGGTTATTGAGGAGGCTGTTATTTAATTTCCATGTGTTTATGTAGTTTTTGCAATTTCTTTTGTCAATAACTTCCAATTTCATTGCACTATTTTCAAGATAATAAGCATGGGATAATTTCAATTCCTTTGCATTTACTAAAGCATTTTCCATGAGCTAATATATGGTCTTTTAAAGACAACATCCCATGCACAGCTAAGAAAAATGTGTATTATGATGTTGTTGAGTAGAAGATTCTGTAAACTTCTAACAAGTCCATTTGTTTGCAGGTTTGGTTCTGTTCTGTTATTTTTTTGTTGAATTTTTGTCCAGTTGATCTGGGTTTTTGTGACAATGGAGTGTTATACACCCTTGTTGTAATTGTGTTATTGCTTATTTGATTTTTCATGTCTATAAGTGTTTGCCTTATATAGTTGATGCTCCTGTATTTGTTGCATACATTTTTATGATTGTTATTTCTTCCTCTTGAAGTTTTTCCCTAACTAGTATGTAGGTATGTAGATTATTTAAAATAATAATTATTATAAAATCATCAAGAGCTTAATTATTTTATGTCTGGGTGTAGATTCATTTTGGTCAAGGCTAATTTGTGTTCTAAATGCCTTTATCTCTTTTGATCATTGTTGGTTTGAAGTTCACATTGTCTGCAAACAGAATAGCTACCCCTGTTTTTTTCTTCTAATTTTTTCTAGGTACCTGAGAGACCTTCAGTCAATGAATTTCTTTTTGAGTTTAGTATGTTTCTTGTACACAGAATATTGTTGAATCTTGCTTCTTGATTCCCTCTGCCAATCTGTTACTTTTTATTGGTGAATTTAGGCCATTTACATTGATGGTTGGAACTGATATGTATTGGCTTATCTTTATAATCTTATTTTGCCACTATTGGTTCCCTGCTTTTTTCCTCTATTTAATTGTTGCCCTGCCTTGGCATTTCTTTGTGTTATTGATATTGGAATTGGAATCATTTTTATTTCTCTGTAGAATTCATTTCAGTGTTTTTTGTCGGGCTTATTTGATGATCATGAATTTTCTCAGTTGTTCTTTGTCATGGAAGTATCTTATTTCTCCATTAACTTTTTTTTTATTTTTTTTTATTTTTTAGGGAAGGGTCTATAGGATGTTCAGGGTCTCACTACTGGATCAGACTCCTAGAGATTCTGCTGTTTATAGCTTCCCATGTTCTGGGATTACAGGTGCATGCCACCACACCCAGTCTCAATCACCATCTCAGCACACCCTGAGGGTAGGGACAGAATGCAGGCCCAGGGATCAAACCCCCAACCCCTGTGCCTGCTTGCATGTGTTTTAATCTGCTGAGCTATTTGGCTTGCCCTCCTCTCCATTAATTTTGAAAGATAGTTTATCAGGGTACATCAATTTGGTTTGAAAGTTGTTTTCTTTCATTAGTTGAAACTACTGTACTCTTCTCTATCTGAAGGTTTGTGTTGAGAAGACTGCTATGATTCTGATGGACTTTTATTTATAGGTCATGTGTTTTTCTACCAGCTTTTATTATTCTGTTCTTGTACTGAATTTCTGGAATCTTGAGCATTTTATGTCTTAGTATAGATTTATTGTAGTCATTGCTAATCGGAATTCTGTATTTCTCACCTAACTGTATGCCAGATTTTGTTCCCATGATTGGAACATTTTCTGCTATTATTTCTGCAAATAGTCTTTTATTGTGATTTGTGCTGACTCCTGATTTTTCACTGACACCTCTTGGTCTTATATTGTTTTTCTTTCTAGTGTCTTACAGCTCTTGAATTTTTGTTTCTTGACACTTCATTATTTTTAAGAGATCTTTTCTTTGGTGATCATTTGCCCTAATTCTTTCTTCAAGGTCATAATTTCTTCGGTTTTTCCAGCTTTCAGTGGGATTTTTAATTTTCTATGTATTTGTTTGGATCTGTTTCATGAATTGTATTTCTTTTCTATATTGCTCTTGCATGGTTTCCATCCTCTTCCTGTCATTATTCTTTATCTATCTCTATTCTATATTTGCTTTATAAATTTGAAAAAATGTTTCATGTCCGAGAGAATATTTCTGATATGATTTTGTTTGTAACCTCATGGATTTATTTCTTTGCTTTGGTTGCTATCATTTCAGAAACTTCAATTGTGTCTTCCACTTTCCTCTATCTTGTTTTCTCCTGAACCTGTTCTGAGTGGGCTGCAGGTCTGAGATTTCATCTTGCTTCTATGTCTTGTCATTTTCTATTTCAAAATTTTTTGTGTGTTTATCCTTGTAAATTTTTGTAGTAGATAGCTCTATCACTTGTATCAAGTTTCTCTAGGAAAAGTCTATTCCTTGGGCATTTTTCTTTTATAAGAAGTTATTGCCCTATGTATGTTTCAAGAGTGAGATATTGAAATCTGTTTGGTTCAGTCCCCAGTCCTTTTATGCTGGACTGTATTGAAATATTACTCCAGAGCTTCCCAATAATGTTACACAAGAGGGAACAACTGACTACAACACATGGGACATCCTAGCTAAAGTAGTATAATTAGCAATAATAGCATCAAGCACAGTTTAGTTATTAATTTTGTGGTAGCTATTAATTTTGTACTTTAAAGTTTGGGAACAAAATCTATTATATAACAGAATGAATTTTAAATTGGGAGTGTGTGTTCAGAGAGACTTACTTTGACAAAGTGGTTTTATCTTGTCATAGGGACCTTTAAGAAGGATAATGAATAAAATAAAGATTTCTGAAAAGAAAGTAGAAGCAAAGCTGGAGGAATGGATGATAATGCACTTCTAGGAGACTATAGGAGACTGTAGAAGAGAAAGAATGAAGGAGTAAGCAAGGGATTGTGTGAACTTGGTCTCTAGGTTGGGGGATGGGATTATTTGCAAGTGTCTTCAGTTGTGTTTTGGTGGATGGACCAATGTACTGAATCACTTCATACTATTTAACTTTCTTGATCATGTCAACTTTAGGGAGGAACCACAAGTTTCACAGTACCAGATCTGGTCAATAAGGTGGACGAGGAGACATCTAATGCTTTTATGAGCCTGATTTTCTGTTATAACTCAGCAGCAACATTAATCATATTCCTTTTTAGTACACTTTGTGAAGACACTCAGGAAAGAAGACTTCCGGATGTGCTATAGAAAAATGTCAACAATGAAGGGATAAATGCATTTGTATTGAAGTACATTGTTTTGAGGAAGAGTATGCCTTTAAATTCTAATAATTTTTTAAAAATTTATACACACACCATAATTTTTGATCAGCCCTTGTATCTGGATTTTACTATCACTTGCAGGCAAGAAGTTGGTGAATGAATGCTGAATAGCTGTCAAGGCATCTGTTTCCTTTCATTCTTTTTTTTTCAATTTTAGTTTTATTTATTTATTTGGTACAGGGTCTTGCTACACAGCTCAGACTTGTAGTGATCTTCCTATCAGCCTCCCCAGCACTGGGATTACAAGTGTGCACCACCACATCTGGTTTTAGTGGCCAGCACAGTGTACCTGGGACTCCAGGGCCAGCATGACATGCAGTACAGGGAACTGAACCTGGGTCTCTGTGCTTGCAAAGACATGGAGCTATCTCCCTAATCCTTGTTTTTTTAAAACTTGTGTTAAATGCTAATTTTGTGGCAAAGATATAGATGGACTTATGGTCATTTCCTGTTATAAAATTCTTTAAGAATTTCTTTATTTCACAGAAAAGATGCACTACTATCAAGGTGATTTTCATATTTCTGGAGTCACATACAATGATAGTTGTGAAAACACTGCTTCTCAAGCCAGCACATATCTGAGCAAAGATATTGAAACGAAGGTAAACCAGAGATACATTTTACAAATTCTAATATACAATTCATTGAAATGTACATGATTTCTCTTTTTCCCTCTCTTTCAACAGATGTTACATGAATTTCAAAACTCTAGTATATATAAAGAATATGTCAATTCTCAGGTCATCAAATATTTGTAAGTACATTTTCATTCCAGATCACACGGAAAAGACAAAAAGCTCTGATTTGGGACAGAAGCAATGGAAAACAGAGAAACAAAGATAAATAGAAAGAAATGGAGAGAAAGAGACAGAGAGAGAGGGATAATAAGGGGTCAGGGAGATGGCTTAGTGGAATAAGTGCTTCCCTGGCAAGCACAAGGGTCTGAGGTCAATCCCCAGGTCCACCAAAAAAAAAAAAAAAAAAAAAAAAAAAAAAAAAAAAAAAAAAAAAAAAAAAAAAAAAAAAAAAAAAAAAAAAAAAAAAAAAAAAAAAAAAAAAAAAAAGGATAAAAGAAGAAAGGAAAAAAGAATCAATGCAAGATAGGAAGAAACAGTGTGAGGGAGGAAAGCAGGAGAGAAATATGAAGGTGGAAGGAAAGAAAAAAGAACAAAAGAAAAAGAAAGATTTTTACAAACTAAAATTATCACTGTATTTAGCATATATGTGTTCAATGCAAGAACTATTATATACATTTCAATAATTACTTCTGTAATGGAAAGAGAATGGTAAAGTTGTTAGGGAATCAATTCTAGCTGATTCCTATGGTGAAATAAAATCATACCTTTCAAAATAGTCGGTAGTGTGACTTGATTGTTTTGCTTCCCATTAGTAGATACCTCTTCATACCTGTTCATACTTATCTGTCCACAACTTCCCTAAAATAATCATATCTGTCTGTTTAACAATTACTATCCCTGTCATGGGTATAGAGCAAAATGAATACCTTAAGAGAGCATTTACCCAAATGTGCCTTTGAAAAGTTCTACATCAGGGACGGTACTGGTAGGAAGAGTATGATACGAGGAGGATACATGATAGAATCTGCCAGAATTTATAATTTAATAATTGATTATTGCCAGAATTCTGAATTCTCAATAAAAAAGTCTAGTTGACTAATGAACCAATCTAAATTGCTTATAGATAAGTAAAACTCCTCAAATCCTACCCACTGATCATGATTATTTGAAAATAGAGTCGCAGATTTTTGAAAATTGTGATTAATATGGTTGTTGATTTGAAAGCCCCTGAATAGTTGCAAAAAGTTGAATTCTTCCTTTAACTTTCTTTTTTTTTCCATAATTTTATTGAAGAACAAATAGCAATGAGACAGTTTCAAATCAAATTAGTAGGACAGTTTCAATAATTAATACATTGCATATTGTTTTCTTAGTGGTTATTTGTTGTACAAGATGCAGATATGATATTATCTTTACAAATACTATTAGAACAGGTCCCTCTATTCATTGAATTAAGAGAATGTACCTGTGTATCTATCTTAACTATTTTGAATATACAGATACAAAAGGGTCATTCAGTTGTATCTCCTTTTTTGTTTAGTTTTGTCATTAAAATATTATAGGTGTTTTTTAAATATTATATTCAGCAAAATATTCCAAAATAGTCCAGTAGTCCATAATAGTATTGGGTTTTCCATATGACTGGCAACATCAGAAGTTGTTGACTTGAGTTTTTTACAGCTCAGCATAAAAATATGGCTTTACTTCTTGTACTTTGTTTTCATACTTTTCTTTTGGATGGTTAAGACCAAGGTAAAGCAAGACCTATGTAACAAGAATTGTAGCTTTTGTATCTGATTAAGGTCAGTCAAATTCCCTCAGGATTTATCCTGAGACCCTGTACCGAGGTTTGTAAATCCTTTGTCTGTGTCAGCCATGTGGATGAGTCATGGCCATTGCTTGATCAATTTGCTCTCTGTGAAAATCTGAGAGAATGTTTTCTCTCCAAGTGACTCTCCTTAGGCATACTTTACATCCTCGATCACTTTCCTCTGTAGCCCCATAATCTCCTTGATCAGAAAATTTGGGACACAGCTGAGTTGCATGATATTACAGTACAGTTTCTCCTATGTCCTGAGTCTTAATTGACCTTGAAAGGTTAGGGCCAAAATGTTGGCTATCCTTGTGACCCTCCTTTTTCTCTAATTTTTGGTCTGCAAACTTAGGTTGTTTACCTTCCAGAAGAGAAGCTTATTGCTATTACCATACAACCCAGGCTGTTGAGCTTAACCTCACTATCTGTCTGCATATCAAACCCCTTAACTTTCTTATCAATGATTTCATAAAATTATTATGTGACAGTAATGGTTTGGATTGTACTGCAATAAATTTTAGTGCCAATAGTTTTCTAACCAAAGTTTTTTTCCACATGTGCTTGAAATAGCCTATATATCCATTAATGGATAATGTGTTTATATGTAATGGAGTACTCATCTTTTATAAAAAAAGATACACTTGAGTCCTTCATAGGAAAATGTTTGCATTTTGGGATGATAATGTTAACTGAAATAAATCAGACACAAAGTGCTAAATAGCTCCTAGTTTTTATTATCTGAGATATCTAAAATTTAAACAAAGAAAAGAATCAAATATAGATAACAGGAAGTCAAGAGATCTTTTTCAAAGGAAAAGGGGAACAAGAAAATGCACCTGCAAGCAGGTGCAGCTGTTGGGATTTGATCCTCAAGCCTGCCATACCAGCCACACCCCTGGGTGCCCTGAGACCACAGTTGAGACTGGGCCTGGTGGCTCATACCTGTAATCCCAGCTCTTGGGAGGCTGTAAACAGGAGAATTACTATGAATCTGATCTAGTAGTGAGACCCTGAACACACCATAGACCATTCCATAAATAAATAAATAAATAAATAAATAAATAAATATTCAGGATGGCAAGAAGAAGAAGAGAATGAATTGACAGCACATAAATATAACATTCAAATTAGTTCAAGAACTAAAGGTATGCTACTTTCATGTATAAACTCTTCACAATTATTGCAATCATTATGTGCTGTAAATATGCATTAGTAAAAATATACAATTAAAAATCTATAAAAAGAAGTATTCTGATCTCTAGTTTGGGTTCTTCCTCTTTTCTGATGAAAGTACCTCTGAATTCAGAAGGGTTTTTTGTTTGTGTTTTGTTTTGCAGTACCAGGGATTGAACTTTGGACCTCACACTTGCCAGACAAGCATTTATTCCACTGAGCTGTTTCCTTGGCTCCCACAAGATTTTTAGCAACTTTTGCACTTTTTGTATGCTGGGGAAATATCTACATGCTATCCTTTAATACGTACAAAGGAATACAATAATGATTTGTGAGAAATTTAAGGCAAATAGAAAAATCAAGAAGTATCACATTAGAATATTTCTTTGTTCGTAGGCCTGATAAAAATGGGTCAAGAGTACATATACTGCTGAGGTTAAAGTTTCCTCCGGCAAAAAGGGGTGGCCTAAGGAAGAAAATCAAAGCTGTGCTACATCGGATGTTGACAGAACACACGTCATCCTGGGGTGCAGCTCCCACTTCCCTTAAGCTGTCAGGTATTTTATTTTTTAGTAGATTTTCCCAATTACTTAGATTTCTTAACCAGTTAACGAAAAGTAGTAGAAAAAAAACGAACTAAGAGTTTAGAAATTTTCAAGGATAGTTTTTTGCCCTTATAAAGAGTAAAGAGAATTATTCCTGGGACATAAATCCAAAGATTGAGCTTTTTACCCTACTGAATATTTTAATGGAGTAATCATAAACCTGAGAGCTTTGTGTGTTCACTGTCTCCACTCTTTTTTTATATAACTTGTTGAAGACATAAGAGAAAGTAAAAAATATAACAAGTGAAGGAGGTGGATAATGCACACCTAAACTGGTATGCATGGTTAATATTGAGCATACTTGGGTGAGAAGTATCAGTATTTATTTCCTTAGATTAGAGTTAATGGCTTGATGATATCTTATTAATTTATGTGTTTTTATACTTTCAGAAATCAACAAGGCTAACTTTGAAATGCTTGTCAACAACTGTAAGTTTGAAGATACACTGTACATTTAATATTTCAATATTGTAAGTATTTTCACACACTTTTCTGAAGAGGTTTTGAAGTTCCTCCTGATGGTACTCTTCAAAATTACTGAATATGAATTGGCATCCAGGATTTGGAGGCAGATTTTTTTATGTCAAACAGCACTGATTGGAATCATTCCCAGAATATCAGGCCCTGATCTCTGGTAGTGCAGGGCTTACATTGGACAGGCAAGCAGGAAGTACAGAGGCAGAAGGGCTTGCCAGTTGGGGACTGGTTTATACAATGTTCATTGTAGTGACCATCTATGTATCACAGTGACTAGCCACTTCTGAGAGATAGGAACAATTATAACAGGAACAGGGACAGAAACAGGAACAGTTACCTTGGCAACTAATAAACTCAAGTACACTGGTTGATTGTGGGCATTTTCAGCTGCATTTCTGCTTTCTTTTGGTTTGCCTGGTAAATTTTTGCTAGGAATATTATATGTGATCCGAGACAAGTAGTAACATTGGGACTGTCAGAGGTCCTAGACAGTGTGCCCAATATTATCTTATAGAGTTTTTCTCCTAATTATCTTTTTTTTAGAAAAAGATAATTTAGGCCTGTGTGTTCTATAATATTACTCTGACAAGACTGTGATGTTGTTAACCTGACCTAGGAGAGTGTACAGTATGTCTTGAACACTCATCAAATCTTGGTTAAGTGCTTGATTGATTGTTCTGTTCTCTCAGAACAACTGCCCATACAGAAACAGTTGGCAGGGAGTGGGAAAGCAAGAACTGGGGCAGGCAGAATCTAGGTCAGTTAACAAAACCCTAGCTGGCAGAGGGTCAGGGAATCAAGGACTGAGGTAAACAGGCTGAAAAGAAACAAAAATAAAGGGGAATAGGTATGGAGCAATCCTGTGAATTATGTCCTCAGGCTTCAGCTATCCACAGATAGGTCAGGATCCAGAGTGGCCAAAGCAGGGATTGGAGTGTGTTTTCTCTAGAATGAGCCTTGGAAGAGGTGTCCAGTGACTTTAAGGGTGATTTCTGAAGCATGTAGAGGTAGTTAACATGTATCTGGGTTATATATAAGTGAAGGGATGTCTACAGATATAGCTGGTCTTTCAACTGGTTGAAAACTTTTTCTGTAGAGTTCTGTTATGTTTCTGTGTAATCTGTGTATATGTCTTTAAATGGGGAGAGTCCATTACAATGCATGAGGTCAGGGAAGTGACACAGGTGCTAAAGCCTGAGCTGGCTGCAGGAACATGGGTGCCAGTGCTGTGATGTGAACTTGTGGAATAAACAGTGGGTGCAGATGTACCTCTGATCTTCCAAGGATAATGAATAAAGTTTTTCTGGCTGGAATTGACATTTCAGTCAGTCGAATCCCCCGAGGCCTCTGGATGGGACTATTTTGCATCATTGGTGGTAGGTTTTCAAACAGCAGCAGAAACTAGTTTGTTGCACAGGTCATCTTTGCAACACAGTTTTGGCCCAAATAGTTTTATCCACAGTGACCACAGTATATTTAGCCTATTGGACTTCATCCCTAACATAACTACTTCTATCCATAAGCTTGGTGTACTCAGCAAGTGTCAGGGATCCATTTTTTTAGAATAGTTCATGTCACTCCAGCATGTGACACCTGCACAATTAGGTCTTGGTCTAAGGTGAACTTGTTGGCTTTTTTAATCAGAAGGAAAGTGACTAATAGGACTCAGAGGCAAAGACCAGAGTCAGTGACCAAATCCGAATATTTGCACATGTAGGCCACTGGGTACTCCCAGGGGATGACAATCTGGGTAAGCATCATTGTTTTTGTGAACTCAAGAACCCAAATATTTTTGTTTGTTTGTTTTTGTATTGGGGACTGAACTCAGAACTTTGCACTTACCAGGTAGGTAATTTTCCTACTGAAATATTTCCTCAGTCCCAAGGAACCAGAATTTTGTAAAAGCCAGAAACTCAAAATAAATATGTGGAATTTCTTCCTTATAATCAGTTTCTGCCTGATATTATAGCAGAGCTTTTGTGTCTTTCCAGCAGGCAACTTGAGTGTGATCAGTTATAAGTGCCATGAAGAGGAAATAAGCTTTTGAAACTCTGGGAGGTTCAGTTCATGTCAGTTGGTTTTTTGGTACAGAACTAAGGTATTTGTGAAGAGAAGGTGGATAACCAAAGGCTGAAGAAGGCATTCTTTAAGTCTACTCAGGTATACCAGCAGGCTGTGCGTGGCACAAAACTGAGGCAATGTATACAAAGGGTAATCAATGTGGCATTGGCAACTTAGAGATCTGAATGACTTTACAGGCAGGAGAAGTATATTTCAGCAGTTTAACAGTCTATAAATATTTGAAGTTTTGACATCTCTGGACTTGAGATTCAATTTCTAGTCAATTCTCTTATGGTATGGGATACTGTTTGATAGGGTGGAGGGCTTGCCCCTGAATAGAGTTTACAGTGACAGAACTGTGGAGCTGGAAGGGACAGAGAAACAGGCTGTCTCAAAGTAGCCAAATCTGTTTTCAGAGCCTCCCTGAAAATAGTGGGAGAGTTCCCACACCCTTGTGGCAACTGACTAATGATCCAAAGGATTCATGATTAGAGAACTGCAGAATGTAAGGCAATGGTTGCATTGCCCATGGCATGGAAATTCTTTTTTAATGTATTTAAGACAGGGTCTATAGGATCTCACTACATAGATCAGACTCATAGTGATTGTCCTCCTAAGCACTGGGATTAAAGGTGTGCACCACTATGCCTAGTCTCAATTGCCATCTCAGTGCACCTCAGGGGCAGGGCTGGCATGACATGCCAGGGATAGAACCCTGGTGGCTGAGCATGGAAATCTCACCCATGGTGATAAATAGTGTACTGGGATGATGAGTGGCTAGATGCCTGTCTGGTCTTTGTTTCCTGTGTGACATCTGATAGAAACAGGTTTGAGTTGAGGCAGTATAGCTGATGGCCAGGCTCAGAGTCTAGTTTTTAGTTTGTACCTCTGGAAGAAAAAATGTTCAGAACTTCAAGATTGTGGTTATCTGTCCCAGGTTGATGTAGGCATCATCTTTCTTTTGGAAAACAGTCAAAATTGAAAGTGCATGCTTAAATAAGAGGCAGGCTAACTGGCTTGTTGAGAAGGTGATGTCCTCCCAGGTGGCAAGTTTGTGCCTGGCAGGAGCAAGAGGCAAGAGTCCCAGCTACCCCAGTCATGGTAACTTGTTGACAGAGGGAACTTTTGAAATCAGAGAATTCTACTCCACTATCTACCAGGAAAGACACAGGTTTGCTCCCACCTTTGCAATGACTGTAAGCTCTTAGGGGCCCAATTTGTTCCAGTGTGGTCTGTCCTATGTACCCAGGCTCAACAGAATGTAATTCATTTGTCAGAGCTGACAGTCCAATTTTTCCTCAGTTAAAATGTGAAACACAGAAGGAATTGTTGTTAGCCATTTTGGATGGGTGTTAGAAGATGCCATCTGACCAGGCTGGGTGGGCAAGCTGAATGCTTGGGAGGGAGGGCCTCCATGGTTAAATGTAGCCAATCGCTAGCTTGAACCAGTTCAATTGGCTGGAAGGCAATTGTTATGGTTTGTGTCTAGTTGTTCCCCCAAAGCCTCATGCAGTCACAGGCCAGCTTCTGGAGCTTGTGATTGATTATTGAGGGTGTGGATGCTGCACCTGCCCAGGACAGATAATTTGCATTACAGTGTAGTAGGGAGGCAAGGCAGAGCTAGCTGCCTGAGCTGCTGCCACTCCCTTTGCTCTCTTGCCCTTTGCTATCCTCGTCATGAAAGGTTACTGTCTGCCATGTGCTATTCTGCCTTGAAGCCAGCTGAGTGAGTTTGGACTGAAACCTCCAGACTGAAACTGTGAGCTAAATAAACCTTTCCTTCCTTCATTTAGGGTGTCTGATATCTGCCCCAGCTTCAAGAGAGGAATCTGAGAGTGATGAGTAGGGAACAGGGAGTGAAGTTATGGGTGTTGGTAGCAACTACAGCAGAGGGTGCCAATGCGGAATTCTCAGAAAAAAATTGGGCCTTTTTTTCTTTGAAATATAGTAGTAGTTTTGTTTCATTTTTAACTCTGAAGAAACCCCTTTGCCTGAAGTCAGAGACTGAGTTTTAACTAATTAGCTCTGATTCTATCTCCCTATGGTAGATGCTGTATATAATTGAACAGTGGCACAAAGAGAAAAAGTGAGGGTGCTCACTCAGAAGCTGGCCTGGCCATGACCATTGCAGAGACTTAAGTGTGACATAGCTAATGAGGGTTTGAGACCATTATGCCATTGTTGATCACCATGAAACCACAGGGTATGGCCAAATCAGCCACCTCTGCCAGTCCTCCCCAGTCTTGGTGCACAGATGAAGCTGCCTATTGTTATGCTGTCCACTCCAATCACACATTCATTCAGCAGGCACTCAGAGGTTAAACATTGAAACCCCTCTTTCCATGATGGGAACCTTATATAAGAAGAGCTGATCAGACTCTTCTGCTCAAACTGAGTAGGACTGATAGATCAACTAATTGAGATGCCCCTGCAGGTCTTACTGGAATTAGGCAGGTAGGCAAGCGGGGAGGCAGGCAGACAGACATACAGATAGAAAGACTATGTCATCCTCCCTTTGGGTTCCAATGTGAGCCACTCAAGCAATGGAGCAAGAATCCTCCTCCAGAGCTCTGAGGGGACTTGGGAAATCTTGAGGGTGTGCCTTCCCATCAGGACCTGGAGAGATTCTTGTTCCATCTGTAAGGGCTGTGATGGTGCCCAAGAGCTCATTCTTCCCAGCCCACCAGATGCAGTGGCAAAGAGAAACACCAACATAATACCCAGGATTTGGAGACATATTTATGTATGTCAATGGGCACTGATAAGAATCATTCTCAAAATATCAGACCTCAATCTTTGGTGGTCTAGGGCTTATATGGGATAAGCAAGCACTAAGTACAGAGGCAGAATGGCTTGTCATTTGGGAACTTGTTCATATAATGTTCATCACAGCGACCAGCTATGGATCACAGTGAACAACCATTTCTAAGAGACAGGAGCATCTAGAATAGGAACAGGAGCTGTTACCTAGGCAATTAACTACATAAGTATACTGACTGGATGGGTGGCATTTTCAGCTATATATATATAGACAGAAAAATCCTTCTTGAAAGCACTAAACTATAAATTCTAGCATTTGTAAACCTTTGTCCAAAGAAATAACATAAGAACTGATGAAGTTAAAATAAAATTTAAAAAAGACCAAAGGGAAAGGAAAAAAAACCAAAAAACAAAAGAACAAGCTCTTAAAGCAAAAAGAAAACGCAATATCAAATACCTTCATTGCAGGTAAAAATAGTTCTATAGCTTAAAAACTAATTCTTTTGAAGCATCATATTGCCCACAAGATATAGTCATTATTTCAATGAATTATATATATATATATATATATATATATATATATGAATTTAGAGTCCACGTGGTGTCTACCAATTGTACTGCATATGCCACCAACCTGTGACCTTTCATGAAGGTGTCTGCACTTTCAAGAATTTATCAGTCTACTAGGGGAGAGGAGAATCTTAAAGTTTAACAAATAGGAACAAAAACAAAAGGCAGCAGAAAAGATGCTTGAAACTGGAAAAGAGAATCAGTCTCCTAGCCAAGAATGGGCCACTATAAAAACAGGAAAGCAACAGACTATTATGAAGATAAGGTAACAACCACTGATAGGACTCAAGTAATGGTTAAGGTAGTATTTCTTATAAAGCATAATCAAAGATACTTGCTCTTCTAAATCCTTTTTCTAGGCTGTGGGAGACAACTGGTCAATAGAATCACAGGTGGCAACCGGATTGTGAATGGTGAAAATGCTCGAGAAGGGGCCTGGCCATGGCAGGCCAGCCTACAATGGAAAGGCCAACACAAATGTGGGGCTTCCCTGATTGGCAGCAGGTGGCTTTTATCCACAGCTCACTGCTTTGTTGGGTAAGTTAAAAAGTTTGGACTACATGGAGGATGCTGAGTGCAGCCCTATGTTGGGTAATCTGTAGGGATTAACCTAAATGGGTGAAAGATCTCTAAGATAGTGTAAAATTTGCAGTCAACACAAAATTTATTGTTATCTGCCGAACTGAAAGAATTTATATTTGGGCAAGGAGGGGAAGTTGCACAGAAGTAATTAACCTTGATCAAATAGCTACTTGAGGGTGGTCTAAGTTTTTCACACACATCACTCCATCTACTCTTGTCTTGGTTATTCTCTTGTTGCTGAGACAAAATATAGGACACCAAAATTCAAGAAGAGGTTTATTTAGCTCACAGTTTGTGGAGGTTCTAGTCCACAATCAGCTGGCTCCAAAACAAGGTGGCATGAAGAGGGGAACTGTTTGAGGCAGCAGAAGCAAAAGGGTAGGAGCAAGCCTCTTTGCCTCCCTGATGCTGTATGCAGGCTCGCTGGCTATGGTATTTCCACGCCCTTCCATGGCATAGGCTTAGGATGTTTTGGAAGTGAGGACCCGCTCCCCTGCTGAGTCACTTAATTAAGCTTCTAAACTTCTCAGTTCTCAGGGTCGTACACTCTCTCATCAGTACAGCCCCTAACCATAGTTCTAGAGGGTATAATTTAATCATTTTATTCTTTTTTTGCTATTATAAGTTTTAAATACATACTGCTTACAATCCCTATGTGGAGTTGGTACATACACATAAGGTATCTTAATTCCCTTTTTAATCACCTTTTCCTTAAAATTAATTTTCCTTCAATTATGCCCTCCTTATTTGATTTTTCCTGTGGCTCATTTTTAATAGATTATTGTGTATTTTCCATACATCTGTATGCTTGCTGTATTTTCTGTTGTCATTCATCTCTACCTTCATTGCATTATGACCTGAAAATATGCAGATTATACTTTTAAGTTCTTTTTCATTTACCTAAGCTGATTTTATTGGCTATTATGACTTTATATGAGCTATTTTATTAAAAGTTCATGTTTTACTGAGAAGAATTTGTATTCTGTTATTAGGTAAAGCATTATGTGTACTTATTAAGTCCATTTGTTGGATAGCTGTATTCAACTTTGATATTTCTTTCTTGACTTTTTGTATAGTTGATATGTCCATTTCTGATAGTGGGGTACTAATGTCCCCAGGATAGCTGCATTTGTATTTATCTGATCTTTTATGTTCAGCAGTACTTGTTTCATAAGTTTAAGTGCACTGTTTTTTGTACCTATGTGTTAATAATTGCTATTATTAACAATAATAATATTTTTTGTATTGTTCCCTTAACCAATACATAGTGATCTGTTTCTCATTGCATGCAATATTGTTTGCCATCCTTTGATTTTTTTAATGTACTGATTTCTTTTGGGGTTAAATGTGTTCTTATATAAAGACTACTGTTGGATTTTGTTTCTTTTCCATTCAATATAATTGTTCACCTTATGTGCTATATTCATTGTATTAGACCTTTTGTTGTAGTTAGCTTCATTAGCTCTTCCTAGGATAGCCTTCAGAATTTTTTGGAGTGCTAGTTTTGTGGTCACAATTTTTTTAAGGTTTTATTTATCTATTTACTTTTCGTTTTATGCATTTGGTTCAGGGTTTCACTATGCAGCTCAGACTCATAGTAATCTTCCTGTTTTAAGCCTCCCAAAGCACCAGGATTACAGACATGCACCACCACTCCTGGACTGGGTCACAGGCTCAGCATGCCCCTGGGGTAGGGCCAGCATGGCATGTGGGACTGGGAATTGAACCCTCATCCCTGTGCCTGCTAAAGCAGGTGCTTAGTTGACTGAGCTATCTCATCAGCCCTTATGAATTTCTTTAGGTGCCCTTTATCACAAAAATTTTCATTTTCCCATTAATGTTGGAGGATAGTCTTTCAGGATATATCAGTCTGGGTTGAAAGTTATTTTCTTTTAGGGCTCAAAACACTTCATCTCAAACTCTCCTCATCTTTGAAGTTTGCTTTAAAAGTCTGCTACAATTCTGTTGGGTTTAACTTTACAAGTGACTCATCTATTTCCTATTGCTTTTGTGATTCTGTTCTTAGTTTGGACTTCTGACACTTTGTCTATGATGTGTTGTGAAGAGGTTCTTTTCTGAAGTTAACTATATGGGTTTTGTATGTTTCCTTTATGTGTAAATTTAATTCCTTTTTCTTATTTGGGAAGTTTCCTGCTGTCATCTCAGTAAACAGGATTTTTTTTAATGCCATTTGTGGTGTCTTCAATTTTTTTCCCAATTCCAGTTAATCTTAGATTAGTGTTCACTTCATCATCTAGAAGTGAATGGATCTACTTTTTGTTCTCTTGTTGTTTTTAAGGTAGCTCATTAACTGGTTACTAAAGACAGGCCTGTCTTCTTTTGACATATGTCCTAATGTTGATTCTTTCTGCTGTCCATGCTTTTGATAGAACTTGTAATCTCATGAATTTCTGTTTGAGCCTTTGTATGGGCTCTCATTCTTTTCTATGATGATTTTACATGCTTCTACTTAGCAATTCCATTTTCTATTACAGTCTTTTCTAGACTCACTGATAGTTTTATTTACTTGGTCCGATATCTATCATTTGTATTGCCTGTGAGCTGTCAAATACCTTGATGATCTGGCCTAATATCAGCCCTGACCCCATTCCCAATAATGCAGGTGTTAGTCTTTTAGTTCCCTCCCTTTTGATGCCCCTTTGTTCAGGTTTCAGGGTGCTGGGAGATTTTGGAAGCGTTTGTGGGCCTGTCTTCTCATGCTTCTATTTTTTGCTTTTGTGTTGAGGCTTGGCATATGATTGTAGTGGAAAGTTTTCTTTCTACCATGGAGAGCTTCATAGTTATCACATACTAAACAAATGTCCTCTGGAAACTGCTACCCACTGGCCTTTGCCTATGACATGGGATTCAACCACCTCCATTTATTGGGGATGGGAGTTGTAGCATATTAGACTTAGTCCTCAAGAATGGGCCACAGCATCCTGAATGACCTCAAGTGAATCAGATACTGGCATCCTGAAAGAGCCAACTAATACCAAAACTTATGTCACCTTTGCTAAAGTAAATAAAGTCATCATCAAAAATCATTTCAAATATAAACTATTAATAAACCCTAAATATCATACTTTACCAAAGAAAAGAGATCTATAATGATAGTATTAACACTAAAATAAATCAAATATTGACCTACTGTTGACCTTAAATAAATATCTAGTAAACAAAACAATTTTACCTCTATTGGTTCATAGAGAACAATATTCTACCTGACAATTATGCTAACGAGGGGTGTAGGGATTCATAAAGCTCAGTCGTTACACTAGTAATGCCATAAAGATGGGGAACTAGTGAATGACATATAGCAAAATTTGAGAAATAAGTCAATGCTATATGCAAAGATTGAGATAAAAGTGAGATAAGCACCTATTAAGAAGTAAAAGGAAGTAGTGTTAGAGACTACTCAAAAGAATGAACAAATGAGCAAAGGAAATAAAAAGAGGAAAATATATTAAATTAAAAAGATGAAAGGAAGAAGAAAAATTGAAAAGGCAAGAGGAAAAAAAACTGAAAACTAAAAGAAAAAGTAGAGATAAAAACCATTAATCCATAGACTGGCATAGTGGATTAGGAAACAAAATCCAACAATATGCTGTATACAAGAAACACACTTAATACAAAAGGACATTCATAGGCTCAAAGTCAAAGGATGGAAAACAATACTACATGCCCCAGCACCTCAGAAAAAAGCAGGAGCAGCAATTCTGTTCTCAGGCAGTCTCAACTTTAAACCAAGAATGATCAAATGACACAAAGAAGGCCACTATATATTGGTCAGGGGAAAAATTCAAGAGCAAGAAGTAACACTCATAAATATTTATGCACCAAACACAGGAGCACCCAACTATGTAAGACAAATCTTAAGGGACATGAAAAACTTAATGTCTAAGAACACAGTCTTAACAGGAGACCTTAACACACCCTTATCTCAAAAAGATAGGTAAACCAGACCAAAAATTAGCAAGGAAGTAGCAGAACTGAACCAGAGCTTGGAATAAATGGACCTGGTGGACACATACAGAGTGTTCCAACCAACCACAGCTGAATACACATTTTTTTCAGCTGCACACAGGTCATTTTCCAAACTAGACCACATACTAGTCCAGAGGTCATGCCTAAGTATATGCAAGAAAATAGAAATTATCCCTTGCATACTATCTGACCACAATGCAATGAAATTGGAAATAAATGACAAAAGAAACCAGAAAAACCCACTAAATTCATGGAAACTAAACAACACCCTACTCAGCAATCAATGGGTTGCAGAAGAAATTCAACAATATCTACGATTCAATGAAAATTCAAGTACAACTTACCGGAATTTATGGGAAGTGATGAAAGCAGTTCTTAGAGGGAAAATAATAGCTATGAACTCACACATTAGGAAAACAGAAAGGGAACAAATTAGCACCCTAATGTTGCACCTCCGACAACTAGAAAAAGAAGAGCAAACGAAACCCAGAGTGCAAAGATGGGAAGAAATCATAAAGATTAGAGCAGAAATTAACTCAATTGAGATGAAAAAAACAGTTCAAAGAATCCACAAATCAAGAAGATGGTTCTTTGAAAAACTAAATAAAGTGGATAAGCCTCTTGCCAACCTCATCAAAAAGAAGCAAAAGAAAATTCAAGTAGAAGCGATAAGGAATGAAAAGGGTGAAATCACCACAGACCCAGGGGAAATTCAGAAGATTATTAATAGTTACTTCGAGAATCTTTACGCTCACAGAATAGAAGACACAGAAGAAATGGACAGATTCCTTGAAAGGTACAAATTACCAAAACTGAATCAAGAAGATATAACAACTCTCAATAAGCCAATAACAGCCAACAAAATACGAAATGTAATAAAAAGCCTACCGACAAAGAAAAGTCCAGGTCCTGATGGATTCACAGCTGAATTCTACAAGAAATTTATAGAAGATATAATCCCCACACTCCAAAAACTCTTCCATGAAGTTGAAAAGGAAAAAGTCCTCCCAAAATCATTTCTGGAGGCAAGTATAATACTGATTCCAAAACCAGGGAAAGACACAATCGAAAAGGAGAACTACAGGCCAATCTCCCTCATGAACATAGATGCAAAAATACTCAACAAAATCCTGGCAAATAGAATACAGCAAATCATCAAGAAGATCATACACCATGACCAGGTAGGATTTATGCCAGGGATGCAAGGATAGTTCAATATTCAAAAATCTATAAATGTAATACACTATATTAATAGACTGAAATCTAAAAACCACATGATCACCTCAATCAATGCAGACAAAGCCTTTAACAAAGTCCAACACTCATTCATGTTCAAGGTCCTACAGAAAATTGGAATAGATGGACTCTGTCTTAACTTGATAAAAGCCATCTATGACAACCCAAAAGCTCATATAATCCTAAATGGGGAAAAACTGAAATCTTTTACTCTTAGATCAGGTACAAGACAAGGATGTCCTCTATCACCCCTCTTATTCAATATAGCTTTGGAATCCTTAGCAACAGCCATTAGAAAAGAGGGAGAAATAAAGGTGATAAAAATAGGTAAAGAAGAAGTTAAATTATCACTATTTGCAGATGACATGATACTTTACTTGGAAGACCCCAAAAATTCTACCAAGAAACTGCTAAAACTGATACGGAAATTTAGTAGTGTAGCAGGATACAAAATCACTGCTCAAAGGTCAATAGCATTCCTCTACACAGATAACAAACACACTGAAAGGGAAATAATAGAAACAATTCCCTTTACAGTAGCACCACGGAAAATGAAATACCTTGGGATTCACTTAACCAAGGAAGTCAAAGATCTTTTCATGGAAAATTACAACACCCTAAGAAAAGAGATTATAGAGGATTTCAGAAAATGGAAAGATATTCCATGCTCCTGGATAGGATGAATCAATATTGTGCAGATGACCATACTCCCAAAATTGCTGTACTTATTTAATGCAGTCCCTATCAAACTGCCACCAACATATCTCCCAGACATAGAGAAATCAATCCTAAAATTTATTTGGAACCACAAACATCCTAGAATAGCAAAAGCAATCTTGGCCAATAAAGACAAGGCAGGAGGCATCACAATTCCTGATTTGAAATTATACTACAAAGCCACTGTGATAAAATCAACATGGTATTGGCAACAAAATAGACCTGAGGATCAGTGGAATAGATTAGAATATGCAGAGGCATCTACGAAAACACTCAGCCATCTTATCTTCGACAAAGGGGCTACACAAGCTCACTGGAGGAAAGATAGCCTTTTTAACAAATGATGCTGGAAATCATGGCTTTCTACATGCCGAAAACTAAAACTTGACCCAGCTCTATCACCATGCACTAAGTTAAAGTCAAAATGGATTAAAGATCTAAACATTAAAACAGAAACACTCAATCTCCTGGAAGAGAAAGTAGGAGGAACTCTTGAAGACATAGGTGTAGGTAAAGAA